>ML805208.1:10885-95301 GCA_009831015.1 Picea engelmannii | reverse complement strand
TATTCTTGTTTATGTTCATCTTCAATTATTTCATGAGAAAATAGATGATCTTTATGTTCTTTACATAAGTCTTCATAAATAATGTTATTATGAGTACTAGATTGATGCATATGTTGAAAAATATTTTCAACAATATAATCATTATCAACCTTATAAGCATAATCATTAAAAGATTGATTATGTAAATCTTTAAAGTCATTATAAATAAATCTATTAATATAAGACTTATTCTCACTCAATTGTTCTACTAATAAGTATTCTTATTTATTAACTATCTCAATGCAAGTGTGATTACCTTTTGTTTCTTGAACAAGCTCTTTAATAGGACATGTTTCAAAAATGATTTCATTAATTCAACACTTATTATCAAAGCTCAGTTCTGAGTTTTGATCTTGACATTCATTGCAAATTGAAAAGTTCTTTTGTTGTAATGTTAATTTATCATGATAGACACCCTTATTTTAAACCTTTATAATCATCAATTTATATCCTTTGCTCATATATCTCCCTATCAACATAAGAGGAAGAAATAGATGGTCCCTTATTATCAAATGCATCAAAACCTATTTAATTTTCAAAATTTTCAGAAATAAGATTTATTACAACAAAATGTGTTTTAATGTTCATATTATCATGTAGATTTCTTGAAATTTCTGAAGGTATTGGCATTTTCTCATCATAGGAAACTAAAATTGTGAAATATTCTTCTTGTTCTTGTAAATCAAGGCTTTGTTTAAAATCACAGAAGAATTGTTCTACAAAGCTGCACTTATCTTCTATAGCATAGATTTTGTAATAATCATAATAGTGAGCAAAAGCAGTAAATAAATCGATATCTTCTTCTTCAAGAATATCAACACATTCTATATCTAAAAAGTATTCAAGAATCATTTGAAATTCTTGATCAATCTCAAGGAAAGATGAAACAATATCTTGATCATAGTTTTCATTTTGATCTTTAGGAAAAGAAACCATATCTTATTGAAAATCTAGTTGGGTAAGTTCACAACTACTTTCTTGCTCAAACTCTTCATCGGTAAATTCATTTTCTTCTTCAATGTTATAAGAGTTATGTACTAATTTAGATTCTTCACTACAACAATGTTCAAAAAGAAGTTCAGATCGAGAGATTAACCTACAATGATTGTGAAGCATGAATGAAAATCCTTCAAAGAAGAAATACTCTTAAGAGGAAGACCTCTAAACCATTTACGAGCATCTCTTTCCAAAGAAAACATAAAAAGATTCATTAATACATCTTATTAAACAATATCTAACATATTCATATAATCATGAAAATCTTGTAAGTATTGTCTAGGGATATCATCATCATCTTCTCAAAACCGAGGAAGACATTTACCCCATATTTTAATATCAGGCATATCATTAGGAAAACCAGGTACAACGGAAAAATCAAAAGGAGCATACCTCGCAACTACTATGGAAGAAGTAAATTTTTTCATTAAAACTTTGTGCAGACACTTAAATGTTGAGTCACAAAGTGAAAGTTTTCTTGAAACAATTTTATTTAAAGAATTGAACGCCTATTGTTATGTTCTTGTTCACCACCAAGAGTCAGAAATTAACCTTTGTCGCACCCTAGGGAAAAGAAATTTTTTAACTTCAATCCTCAACAACGACGCCAAAAGATGTTGTTCCTAAAAATTGCTCTTGGCTAGGGAACAATGTCAAAGCATCCTGAGAGGCCTTCTAGAAACCTCTCCCTGCTTTAGGATTTCAAGCTATCTCTTGGGCCAGAGGGGGTAACCTTCTATTTGTCACAAAAATATGTTGTTCAAAGTTACCTTAGAAAAACCCTTTAATACATAATCTTAATACTAGGTTTGGAAAATAAATGAAATAATAAAAACTAGAAAATAAAAGGCAGGCAGAGAAAGACACTAGCTCCAAACAAATAATCAAAACATGTCCTATCTAATGGGCACCTTTCTCCAACATGAAAAGTCGTGGAATATTCAGAATATGCGCATACACCTCTAATACTTTTCAAAAATAAAAAGACAAGGTAGACTAGAAGGGCGGGGAAAACTGGTATGCACCTTGCAGGTGACCAGGAACCCTTAAAAGACTCAGTAAACTTGACTGAAACTCAAAAGGAAAACAAGAATCCAATCATCAACCCAAAAAACCTCCCTAAGAACCCTAGAGAGACTCCCCAGTATGGTCACCAATTCTGCTAGTGAGAAAATCCCCCTATAACTATACCAGGGTTTAGAATATAGATAGAGAAAATGACCCCCTAAAATTCAATCCAGTTTATACTCTACCCCAACCATAATCAAATAAATGAACAGAAAGTAGTAGAAGATAAGATCGGTAACTGTACTTTTTATCCAACGTCTAATGTAGCTCTAAAGATTGCAAGTCTCCTCCCAAAGTTGACCTGCATCCAAGAATAGGAAAACAAGGCTACACTCATGATATTTATATTCATAAATTAGGGTTAGATATCAAATGTTATGTATAAATCAAAGAAAATACATAAAACATCATCATTTGGGACAGGGAAAAGAGATTCTTTTATTTATTAAACAAAGACCGAAACTTACAATCCTTGTCAGCAAACGTTCCGCGAACCTGGTCCAAGATCCTCTTTACAATGCTCCAAGTGCACCTTCAATAAGCCTCTTCTCACAATCTCCTAATAACCTTAAGGAAAGGGAATTAATTGAATGGAAGAAAAGGGGTTGAAGAGGGAATGTTGAGGCAATAACTCACAAAAGGTTGCAAATGCTTGGGCAAGGAAGGGAAGTGAAATTGGGCAAAGTTTCATCATTCTAATGCTTAGTTGTGGAATGATACCCCAAGACCTCCTTTTATATGACAAAAGGATAGTTATTTGATTGGGGGATGAGCTATAGTAGGTGAATTGGTTGGGAAACCTCCAATAGCCCGTAAATTCCACCAATTTCCTTACAACTTTTTAATTTTTGAAACTTTTGGAGGTATACACGTGTCGTTTAGTATGCATCTCACGTATGTACAAGAGATGTAGTGCAACAACCTAAGTATGTACGCGAGTAGTAGTGCATCAACCTGAGTATGTACGTGGGTAGTAGTGAAGTAGGGTGCGTACATGCTCCAAAAAATGGTCTTTAAATGGAGTTCCTCAGCAGTGATTTGGCAAATTATGCAAGTAGCAAGGCCAATGCCATGTAAGCATGAGTAGGGAATTTTAGGGCTATAAAAAATTCCCCCTAATGTATGAGGTCATAAAAGAGAAATTGATGGCTGAAATACATTACAACATCTTCACCAATGCACAAAATCGAGTGAGTCCGGGACTAGAGTTCAGGAGGCACCATCTGCAAAATACAATTGTCTCTTTGAGGCGGGCATACCCATGCTTGGGATGAACTAAATCATGTCGTCCAATCATATACACTGCAGATACATGTCATATAACTATATAAAATGTAGCACGGGCAATACATAGCGAATCTACATCTCAAAATCAGTCGAAGATATACAAGTACAATATGCATCTTCAAGAAGCTAGTGACACCTGCGACTGGATATGTTGTCTTCATAGCTTGAGAAACAAATTCAAGATCTTAAAAACTTAGGTAGGAGTATAATGGGAGTGTAAGACTCACTACTTTGAGGTCTTTGACAATTCGTCGAGAAAAGACTGTGGGATCTTGATGATCAGGCAGAGAACTTCGTTGATTTTGAAGCTAGACTTGATTGGAATATTGGGATGGACGACATATGAAAGTCAAGAGACAAACTGTAGAAAGGTCGACTCAGGTTGGGTAAAAATTCCCTTAGACAGAAGCACGAAAGATGATCAGACTCAGGCAACGTAACATTGGCATAAGTCTGTGATGCAGGAGGCACCACAAACTCTCCATATGTTTGTAAGAGTAACCAAACGGAAGGAGTAAATAGCTCTATGTAGCGAGAACATCTTCCTAAGGTCATACTAGATCCCAATGCTTGATGAAAAAATGGAAGGATGTGCTTTGTCCAAGGGCGACTATCTTTGCTGTCGAAAAAAAGAATGTATATTTCTCGTCGCCTCTTTTTGGAATATTTGTTTTTTTTTTGTCTTTTTCAATTTTTAAAGAGATTGAAAAAGAATAAAAGAATGCTTCATTGCAAAGGAGGAATGAGTGTCGTAACACACAAACTAGTTCCAAGCGCATGGAACATACTAATGCTCAAGGCAAGGAGACATGTGTAGTGTTAGTCCCTAAAGTTGCACTTGACTTCTAAAGGGAAAGCTAGTGAATCATCAAATTATTGCAATGGATTTTATGGATAAATATTGTGTATTGGTTTTTGAAATTGGTTTGAAGTTTAAGAAGTGGGTAAAATAACAATATCAATCTCAGATAACAAGAACAAATTCCTATCACACTTGCTTAATAAATGGTAGTCAACCTGATGAATTAGATAATAGATTATAACATGAAAGACATAAATATGCAAGTTTCCAATCTATCCACTCACATATGAAATCCTTGATCCTAAATATAATTCAAGAACAAGAACATGTACTTAAACACAAATCAGGTTATGAACAAGAAATAAACAAAATCTTCACTCGCTTAAATCAAGAACAAGATATATCAAATGCTTCGCAAAAGATAAATATGCATTCAAGTAAGAAAATGAAGAATAAAGACAAGAAGAGGAGTCTAACCATCATATAACCTCTTCCATTTAGTACAAAATGTAATAAGTCTTAGTCTTTACAATCATAAATAGAGTTTTCTTCAAAAATATCACCACTTCCCCCTCCCTAATTTCTCCTTCTGCAGAGTTTATATAGAAAAAGTACATAATTATCAAGATCCAAAAGAAATTGATCTGAAAACCTTCTCATCCATGTTTATTTTATGGTTTCAAATAATCAAGGAGGAAATAATATCTGATCTCCAAGTCGAATTGATGAGGTGGCTCTTCAACTGTTGTTTATGAGTTATTTTAGGAAAATAAATCTGGCAAATTCCTGAAAAATAGGGTCCAAAAATCGTTTTGTATCTCCCAAATTGTGATATCTGTGTAAAAACCGAGAGAGGTTTTTGTGAAGGGGCACGTTCCCAACAAAAAAAAATGGTTTCCAAAAATTCATCTCCAACTGCTTTGAAACCTCGCCAAAAATTGGTCACTAAAATTGGAAATCATTTATTGTGAAATCTCTGAAAAATAGACCTAAAAGATATATTCCAAAATATTAAACTATGATAGTTGTGTAAAAACCGAGAGAGTTTTTTTTGAAGGGGCTCGTTCCCAACAAAAACCTCTTTTTATTTCAAATAATTCATCTCCATCGTTTCAGAAACGGTTCTTGAAGATAAGGACTAAAACATGAAAAACAAAGTACTTCTTGTATTTTGATTTCTTTCTTTTTTCTTGATTCTCTGATATGGATTCATTTTTTGTCTTCAGGATCATCATTTGGAACAAGCAACTTCATCGTGGATGTGAATTTCCAACTCTTCCTTTGTTTTTTGCTTCTTTTTTTGTGCTTTGGTGGCCTTGAGTACAGGGAAAATTTTAGTTAGATCCTTTGTCTCATGTTGCAATTGTAATTTTCTTTTACTAGATCGAATGACTCTAGCCACGGGAGAATTCTCCTTTTCTGTAACAACAAAGGTTTTAAGAATCTTCCTTTTCCTTTGTTGATTTATGTTCTAGTGTGGCTTTAGGATTGGATCCTTGTTCTTCAAGATTGAGTGATTTTTCCACTTTTCTTAGGGGCCATAATATTGATTTTAATCCTTGTAGATCTGTGAATGCTTAGGGTTCTAATATAATTATTTGGAACCTCTGAAAATATGAAAGTTGTGGAAGATTTATATTTCCTGCAAAACATGTATAAACTGATACAAAGATATAATAAAGGACTCGTGTATCGTATGTTATGAATCATAACAGGAAATCTGTGAATTGATATCAGACTTATTGAGTACAAACCCAATCCCTTTGAATAAGGATAAAAACTAAAAACACAACACGATCATAATCATAAATGATATTGGATTTTAGGCAATGACCTCATACATTTGCTAACATGATCTGGGGAGCTGGCGCATTTGAAACAATGATTATTTATGGTGCTACAAGAATAACATTATTCTTCTAGCACATTTTTCCCTTTCCATAATTTCAAATTTTAAAAGAGAAAAAAGACTTGTACCTTGATGGAAAGATTCTAAATGTCTTATTCTAACTTTAATCACACTAATGCATGCAATAAAACGTTCAGAAAGGATAGTTCAAGTACACTTTACAAAAAATGTAGAGGGAGAAAATCAAAGCTTAAAATGATGTAAGAATGGTAGAGCGGGGAAAAGAGTAGTTGAACAATCAAAAACAAAATTAAGGACTAACACTAGCTCCTTCTGGGGATAATGTTTCATGATGAAACTTTAAGAACATGTTAACCAATGAGTTTATCTTTCTTATCGTCATAAAATTTTCACTACAATTTTTTCCCTGCTTTGACATTCATTTATTTTGTAATCCAAAAAATAAAAACCCAGAAACTGGAGAGTATTACTTCCATTAGGCTATGGATTCATTTCTCCCTATTGATTTACCGCACAACAATGCTTAATTAGCTTATTTACGAACATCTCCTACTCCTAACCAGTAGAAACCAAACCAATTAGGTGAAGACAAATTTCCAAAAGAACCATTCAAGAAGCAAATTGATTGGCTGAATCTTTTGCACGTGCTTAAGAAAAAAGCAATCTTCAAAAGAAATTTGTGGCTCATGAGACAATTGAACCTTATAATCCCAGTGAAAAAATGATAGAATATTTAAACTTGAAAAACCCTCCAGATATGCAGCCATGGGATCATTAAGATAATGAAACATTACTTTTGAATCAACAGTAAACACATAATCTTCCAACTTCAGATGAACATACAACTTTTGTGAAGAATATGATCCAATAGTCAAGCTACACTCTACTTGTTCTGCTGAAATTAGTGCATGAATCTCATTTTTTTTATGAAAATGAACAACATCTTGGATAAGTTGTTTCTTCATCTATCTCTCCAACATCAGATTCATACTCATAAAAAATGGGCTTATTGGTGCATAGGTCAATGAATACTGAAGTGAAATTATGCTCTTTTTTGTTTTCTATTGTTGTTATATAAATAAGCTCAACATTGCCTCTTTCACTACCTTCCAAAAGATTAGATTCAAAGTTGTCAAAGAGAGGTTGATTGTTGCTCAAGTCAATGGAGGGTAATATGCAATTTTTTTCTTCTCCATTTTTGTATTTATCATATATAGGTTGACTATAAAAAAATGTTGAATTTTGAAATTCACAAAATTTTGTTTCATGATGCTCTTCAAAGAAAGAACACAAATGAACAACCTGGTCTTTTGGAGCAAAAATTTCATTATGACAACAACTTTTAGAACCATCCATTAAATTTGTTTTCATGACACTATCATCAAAAACATCTTGAAAAACTTCTCCTTGAAAAGAAGAATGAGAGAAAGTTTCATGAATGATCAAATCTTTTTCATCATCATAGGATGGAGGATTTTGATTTATTTCAACTGAAAATGATAAAAAAAATTGTTCACCATCAATATAATCTTCAATACTTTCTTCACTAAAATATTGGCCTTCACAAATATTTCCAGCCATAAATTCTTCATGAAGAGACCCATTCAAATGGCCATCAAAACTGTTAATAGAATTATGAGAACATTCTAAAATATCTTCATTGATCTCATTACTAAAGTCCTGGAAATTTTTGCTAAGAGATTTAAATTGCTCACAAAAATCATTCAACAGGAACTTGGCAGGATAAATCCTCTTACAATATGAATGAAAAGAAGCACGTAAATCCTTTAATGATGAAATAAGGGAAACAGGAAGAGATCGATAGCATTGTCTCACCTCTCCTTCCAAGGAGTACATAAACATTTTCAACAATACATCTTCATGATGAATATCAAGCCGGTCCATGTATTGATGAAAATCAATCAAGTGTTGTGCAAGAAGATCATGATCATCTCCTTTGAACCTCTGAAGGTAGTCTTCCCATTCATGCATAGTAGGCACAACATTTGGAAAACCAAGAATACCGGAGAAATCAAATGGAGCAAACCTACGAGCCAAAATGGCTTCCATGGCCTTAGACATCCTGGATCAATGGAGTTACCAACAGATTCTTCCTTCATGGATTCGTCAGATGAATGATGCATTCATAAGTTGTGTCCAACCCCTGTTCACCATCGGGAGCTAGAGTTGATCATTGTTGTTCTTGCCAGGGAAGATGTCTTCATTCCTTCATCCTCGACAACAGCGCCAAAAGATGTCATTCCCTAAATTTGCGCTTTATTGATAAAGGGAAAGCTAGGGAATCATCAAATTATTGCAATCGATTTTATGGATAAATATTGTGTATTGGGTTTTGAAATTGGTTTGAAGGTTAAGAAGTGGGTAAGATAACAATATCAATCTCAGATAACAAGAACAAATTCCTATCACACTTGCTTAGTAAATGGTAGTCAACCTGATGCATTAGATAACAAATTATAACATGAAAGACAAAAATATGTAAGTTTCCAATTTATCCACTCACATATGAAATTGTTGATCTTAAATATCATTCAAAAACAAGAACATGTACTTAAACACAAATCAGGTTATGAACAAACAATCAACAAAATCTTCACTGGCTTAAATCATGAACAAAATATATCAAATGCTCCGCAAAAGATAAATATGCATTGAAGTAAGAAAATGAAGAATAAAGACAAGAAGAGGAGTCTAACCATCATATAGCCTCTTCCATTTAGTACAAAATGTAATAATTCTTAGTCTTTACAATCAGAAATAGAGTTTTCTTCAAAAATATCACCACTTCCCCCTCCCTAATTTCTCCTTCTGCAGAGTTTATATAGAAAAAGTACATAATTATCAAGATCCAAAAGAAATGGATCTGAAAACCTCCTCATCCATATTTAGTTTATGGTTTCAAATAATTAAGGAGGAGATAAGATCTGATTTCCAAGTCAAATTGATGAGGTGGCTCATCAACTGTTGTTTATGAGTTATTTTAGGAAAATAAATATGGCGAATTCCTGAAAAATAGGGTCCAAAAATATATTCGTATATCCCAAAATGTGATAGTTGTGTAAAAAAAGAGAGAGGATTTTGTGAAGGGGCCCGTTCCCAAAAAACCCTCTTTTTTTTTCCAAAAAATCATCTCCAGATGCTTTGAAACCTCACCATAAATTGGTCACTAAAACAGGAAATCATTTATTGTGAAATCTATGAAAAATAGGCCTCAAAGATATATTCGAAACTCTTAAAATATGATAGTTGAGTAAAAACCGAGAGATTTTTTTGTGAAGGGGACCTTTACCAACATAAACCTCTTTTTTTTTCAAATAATGCATCTCCATCGTTTCAAAAACGACTCTTGAAGATAAGGACTAAAAAATGAAAAATAAAGTATTCAGTGTATTTGATTTCTACCTTTCTTCTTTTTTCTTGATTCTATGATATGGATTCATTTTTTGTCTTCAGAATCATGATTTGGAACAAAATACATCCTGGGTGTGAATGTCCAACTCTTCCTCTGTTTTTTGCTTCTTTTTCTATGCTTTAGTGGCCTTGACTACAGGGCAAATTTTAGTTAGATCCTCTGTCTCCTGCTGCAATTGTAATTTTATTTTACTAGATCAAATGACTCTAGACACTGGATAATTATCCTTTTGTTACACATTGTTTTGGTCACCCCAGTGATCAAATGACGATATGTGCATGACTCACTTCCATGTTCCCTGAAAACACTAAAAGAGACTTTCTCCATGAGAAAAGTGCATTAGCTTTTTTTCCTTAAAAACTATGTCAAAGGAGATCGCCGCACCCTGCTCTATGCTTAGGGTGCAACGATGCTTGATCGTCGCATGTTGCACCAAATATGGACTGCGGTGTTGTCGCAGGCTGCCTATACATAGGGTGTGACGATGCTTAAACAAGGAAAAAGTGAAATTCACAAATGTTCTAGAAGGGAATCTTCTAGAAGGTGAGGTGGCCTCTGATCGGTTTGGATCTTACTCGCTTCTTTGATTTAGTGGGATCATCCTAATATCCTCATCCATCCCTCTTTCACCCTATATAAAGAGGTATCTCTTATGGAAAAGGCTAAGTCTTGCTTATGCATGAAGAATTATGCTATAGATTATATTGGAGATAGCTTTGCTTTAGCTCTCTAAGTCAGATTGTGGATCTTCTTCATCAAAGGCATTGGAGAAAAGGTCTATGTGTTGGAGAAAAGAGCCATTGGAAGGGACCTTTCAATATGAAGGCATGGGTTGTATTCTCCACTTCCATTTAATATAATGCAACAATACATTTCTTCCCTATAAAGGTGTATTTACTTTTACTGTATAACTCATTGATCTTGTACATATAATTCATTGGAATATATATATCTTTGTTCTCTCCCTTTGTTGGTTTGTGCTTCTTAAACAAGTTCACCATCCTGCAAATCCAAATATGGAGTGACAAGGACAACACTAGCGAGGATCAAGTGTCATGTAAAAGGTATGTCATTTGTCCCTCTTTGAACTAGTTTATATGACAATGAAGTCTAAGGTGAAGTTTGTATTCTGCCTTGTTTTGTTCTAGCTTCTTGTTGAAGTTAGGGAGATTAGTTTGTGTTCACACTTAATGATTTGTCTGATAACAAAATTGGCGACCATACTAGGGATCAAATTATTATTATTATTATTTTCTTATTTTCTTTTAGCCTACCTTCTTTTGATCAATTTCATTCTCTGAGTCCGTGGGTGATCCATCTTGACATCCTGATTCTGAAAGTTCATTAAGAAAATTTATCATTCTTCCAATTTTTCCTTATATTCATACAACGTCGCATTGTGTCTTATTTCCGGCCTGCGATGATTCTTCATTGTCGCACTTTGCTTGTGTAGACCAGGGCGACAACATCTCATTGTGCCTTACTTTCAGCCAGCGACGAGTGTTCATCGTCTCATTGTACCCTTCTGCATCCTGCGACGATTCCTATAGGAATTGTTGGAGTGACAGTCAATTTTCTTTTCTTTGCCCAGATTTTTCTTCACTGCTTGGGATGAACTTTTAGCTTTGGTGAATTTTTGCTTTGTGTCTTTTAAGCCTGTATTTGATTGATTTTCAATAATTGAGAGTCTTCTTCATAAGCTTTGTAAGTTTCAACTTTTACTTCTTATTGCAAGGATATAATCTCAAGCCTTTGATCCTGAGTTCTTTCTCGATTTGTTTTGAGTTTTGGATTGATTTTAAGTTTTGGATTGTTGTTGATTGAGAAACAATTTTTATTTGCATTCAACAAATAGTTTTCTTACCGTTTGCATTTTTGCTTGCATTATAAGTTTGATTTGGGAAATAGTGTTGAGAATGGATTAATCTTCTTATACCATTCTTTCTTTTTGGATTATGTATTTGTTCTGATTTGAAAAGGAAAGGACCGAAGTTTATTCTTCTTTTTAGTGGTATTTCTAAGAAATTTTTTGCATTCAAATATTTGTCGAAAAGAGAAAATTGGAAGATTTAGTAGCTTTGATTGTTTGGAATCCATATCATTCAAAGATTGAGAAATTGTGCTTTGTAACTTTTGTATTATGGAAAGAGAAACCTTCTCCCTATTGTAATTAGAGTTCATTAAATGAAACAATTGAATATCATATTTTTTTTGCATTTTAATGGGTCAAGGTCAAATACATCATTAATTTAATTTATGTTTCCCTTTTGAGTAAACAACAACCTTTAAAATACAACGTAATTTTAAAATCTATCAGCAACTTTTACTTATAGATATTTTACACACCAACATTAGCTAGGATAACGCTTTGGAATAGGTTGTAAGGCACACTCTCCAAAGCATAAAAACACAAAACAATATCTTGTGATAGGGAGAGTTCAAATCCACTTGCTACATTTTGTCAAGCCCTTCTAACACAAGGGTCAATCAGGAGGTCGCATTAGTGTCGATAGAGTTACTCACCCTGCTTTGTTGGTCTTAGTGTAGATATTGCACGTATTATTGGGGGTCACTTGAGAAGAAAATAATGTGGGGACCTTCTTGAGTTGATTTCGGGCTTAGATACCCTACCCTTGCATGTGGATCGGACTGTTGACTACTTCCCTAGGCATCATTGTCGTAATTGGTTACCTTAATTTCCCATATCTTTAGAGTCTTTTACAGGAGGTGACTGTGGAGGGGCAAGTCTTCATGGTACATGAAATCGACATTGGCGAAACTTACTTGGGCTCCTTGGAGGGTATACCCATGATTATGTGTGGGAGCTTGCACCAGGGTGTAAATCTGTTAAGCAAGTCATCAACATAAATTTTCCACCCACTTTATCCTAGCCCCTTCTTGTCTTGATTTCATGACATTGGCTTTCATCACCAACTAGTGACTTAGAAATAAGAAGGTTTGTTTGTGTGTTTGATATCTAGATTTTATTAGTGAGTGTTGTTTGTTTCTCTAGTTGACCATAGATTTATTTCATTCTTTATTTTGTGTGGCCAACATCGGCCCTCATCGTTCACATAGGATGCAAGGGTTACCTCCAGAAGACCCAGAAGAAAACTCTCATTTTCTTCCTAACTCACCAAAGGGATCTCCTGAAGGAGCAATCAATAACGAGGTAGCCCATGAGATTGGAAGTTCTACTCCATTGGAGGAATCAATTCTTCCTGTAAATTCGTTATTGATTGTTGTACAAGATCCACTTTTGCTCCAGATAAATTCATCGGGAGATGTTGCTGCTAAAGATTATACTAGAATACCTATTGGACCTCACACATAGTATGGCATAGATGATCCACCCTTCCAAAGTGAATCATTTAAAACTCTGGTTCATACTGCTGGAATTTTTAATCCTAGCTCTATCTATGCTCATTCTCTTTGGAGGACCTCTTTGAGACACGATATTTTTGATAAACTAGGAATGAGTCACCTACGCCTGAGGACCTATAATCAACCTATGGAATCACATACGCTTGTGACTTCCACTGCTTATACAATACCTTTAGATAATTTTACTTGCACGACCAGTAATGTTGTCACAGTCTTAGACCAATTGTTGGTTCATTCTCATACAATTCTTCCTCTCCAGCTCGCTAGCTCTACCATGATCCCACAAGTTACGCCTATTTCTTTTGCAAGTCCGGTAATCACTCAAGCTCCTATTGGAACACCACTTCCTCTTATATCAAATCCATCACTTCCACCTGGGTATAACACTATGAATAATTCTATTGCTAATCTTGCCTGGAGTCCATCCGAAGGGCCTAATATTTTTGTTCCTCCTGGGTATAATGTTGCTATTAGTTTTGTTCCTACACCTACTCAAGTTATCTCTGGGGGGGCTAGAGTTCCTCCTCCATATTCACATGGAGGATCTAATCGTCCTGGCCCAAGCAGCTCCAATCAAGTTGGAGGCACAAGTCATTATGTCGCTTCTAGTTTTCAAATTCTTGTTGGAGGCCAACCTCAAGTTGGGGGGAAACCCCAAGTTGGGGGTCATAACCCAGTATACGGGAAATATATCTATGGATTACAATCTCAACCTTGGAATTTTCCTTTCCAAGGCAATCAACAACCGCCCGGGGGGAAAACTCCTCAAGTTAATTCTTTTGTACCCCCATAATCATGGGCAACCATATCCAAGTTGTATGAATCCTACCTGAGGTCAAGCTTTTCAGTCTAATGCTCCTTTCCAAGGAAGCATACCCAATCAACCAACTCATGTTGGATATTTTACTCAAAACCCTCCACCACCAAATTTGACAGGACCCTCTAACTATCCACATATTGCTTATGGTCCTACTGGTATACCTACGAGACTACCTCCTCAAAATTACCAATTTCCTCAAGTGAAAAAACAACTGTTGTTTCTTGATACTTTGGATTTACCAAATTTATCTAGGATTTTGAAAGATCTTATCTTGTATTCTCCTTAATATTCGGTCATACCTGCCAAGTTACCATCAGACATTCCTAAGTTTGATGGTCGATTAAGGGAAGACCCAAATAATCACATCATGACTTTCCATCTTTGGTGTTCATCCAAATCTTTGATGGATGACTCCATTAGATTACGCCTTTTCCAACAAACTCTTATAGGTTCGGCAGCCAAATGGTATATCGAATTGCCACGAGGATTCTTCAATGATTTCAACACCTTAGATATGGATTTCTTAACACATTACTAGTTACCAATACGATATGAGACATGAACCAAAATTTTGAGTTCATTTAAACAACCATCTTCTACTCACATTTCCGATCATACTCGTGAGTGGAGGAGGAGAAGACGCTTAATCAAAGTTCCCCTTCCTGATCAATTATTGGTTGAGTGGTTTACCAAATCACTCATCGGTTCTATAGCCTGAGATGTCTCCATGGGTGGTTTCGTCACTGAAGAGTAGGTGATTAGTCATGCTCAATAATTGGATATTTTTATTCATAAACGTGCACACTATATGACTTGATCCTTGATGCTCCTCACCCATCTACAAATCCATCCCCAACACCTCCAATAGCTTCTCATGCTGTTGATGGTGTGATTGGCACTTTTCACGCTGAGACTCAGTCTAAACAAGACAGTCATTCCAATCCCAAATCTACCATTGCTAATGTACAAAATACTCCTCCTACGACTCCTTCTCCGGTAAAACCTTTGAGGTTAACATTGTTCAATCTACACCTACAGGTAAAAATCAAAATAAAAAGAAAGGGAAGGGTAAGAATAAAGAGGATAAAAATAATAATCAACAATCCAATAAACCCAAGACTCGGCTTGCTGATGATAAAGAAAAGAGAAAAACTTGTTATCCTTGTCTTATCTTTGGTGAGGATCATTATACGAAATATTGTCCACGATGTGTGAGGTTACTAAGTTCCTGCAAGGGACCGGGACACCTCCTACACCCGTTGTTTTGTCACAACGTTTTCCTTCTTAGCAGCAAGACCAATTGGTCATTCATGACCAACCTTCTCCCTATACCACATCTTATGTACTTATGTGTACCGGTGACTCCAAGAAGAATGAAGTTGCAGTCGCTACTCAAGCCAAATATTATTCTCCTTCGAAAGAGAAATTTGATGATTCACCACCTCCATTGGTTCAACCTCCTTCATCGACTTCACCTCCCAACAATCCTCTTCATCTCGAATGATCAAGTCTAGATACATTTCTTTACCCTCCTCCTAAAGGCATTGTTTGTAAGTCATCATTTAACCCTCACGCACGTGTTTCTGAAAACTACAGTATTGTAGAAGATCTTGCGCAGGCACCTTCTGCGATGTCGGCTCTCGAAGTCCTTCAAAGTTGTCCTACGCAACAGAAGGCACTATTAAAGGCTATTGGTGGAATCGATCCTACCGATACGAACTTGATAATATTTGACTTGGAAGATCATATTTCAAGTCTCCCTCCTCAATTAGCGTTTCAAATACAAGTCATTGTGGAAAATAAGAATATTTGTCGAACCGTTATTGACGAAGGAGCCTTGACTTGTGTCAGTTTCGTCACTTCTTAGAAACCATTGGCTCTCCTGCCCTTACTGAGTCAAACAATACTCTAAAATATTTTAATGTTATAGGGTTTAAACCTTATGGTGTTCTTCCTTCGTTATCTATTACGTTAGAAGGCAAAGTGGTTACTATTGAGGTTGAGGTGTTTGATGCATCTCTCGATTACAACCTTCTACTTGGCCGTAGTTGGATTGATTCTATGTGTGTAGTTTTTTCTACTCTTTTTCTATGTGATACATTTCCCTCACCAAGGAAAAGTTGTTACTTTTGATCAACTTTCCTTCTTTAATTTTACTCTAATTCACGTACTAGTAACATACCGTTCATTGCAAAAACACCTCCCAGTTATGAGAATGTCGGTGTGGGTCTTCTAAAGGATTCATTGTTAATGGGTACGTTCCCCATTCCACCACCTAATATTCCTACTCCTTTTGTCGCTTCAATTAACATGAGACCCTTGGATAGTACCTAGCTTTGATGATTGTCTTCATTACGACAATCAAATGCCTTTAAGTCCGGTAGAATTAGATTATCAAGCTATTCAATCAGAAACTCCTTCTCCTCGTTCTCTCTTAGACACGTCTCTAGATCCATTTCACATGGTGTTTCACACCGACGAGATGATCATGACAGTCATGTCTATGGAAGATACTCCATGGGACGATGGGCATCATCATTCTATCCTCTTCTCGGAACCCGAGACCATAGAGAGTTACCAATGGATTCTAAATCCGTCTAATGTCGTTACTACTCACCTTGTTCCTGAAACAACACACGATGTTTTGTACGAAGGGAACTTGGGAAATATTTCACCCACCATCCCTCTAGATATTTCGATTAAACCTAGAATCGTGGAAAATGTGCATATCGGTGCCTCATGTTATGTTTATGAGATCCGCATTTACAAGGCCCTTTTCCAAGAATTTCGTGACGTTTTTGCCTAGAGTTACGAAGAGATGCCTGGAATTGATCCAGATATTGTTGTACATGAAATTAATACTTACCCGGATGCTAAACCCATTCGATAGAGACTTTGCCCAGTACATCCACATAAAGTTGTTGCTATTAAACTCGAAGTTGAAAAACTTCTTAAAGTCATTTTTGTCTATCCTGTGGCTTTGACTAATTGGGTGTCCAATCTTGTTCTAGTTACAAAGAAACAAGGCAGGATCCATGTCTGTGTAGATTATAGGGATATCAACAAGGCTTGTCCCAAAGATAATTATCCAACCCCTTTCGTTGACAAGATTGTTGACGACTATGCCAGGAGTGAAATATTCTCTTTGATGGATGTTTTCTCCGGCTATAATCAAATCAATATTTTACCCACAGATCAACATAAGACTGCTTTTATTTTCCCTTGGGGAAACTTCACATACCGAAAACTACCTTTTGGTCTCAAGAATGCTGGTGCGAATTTTCAACGCGCTATGTCTTATGATTTTCATGTTATTAATCACATTGTACAACCTTACCTAAATTATTTACCGACGCATTCCATGCGTCGCCAAGATCACTTGACACATTTATGGACCATTTTCCTACATTGTCGCTATTATCGCATACAATTGAATCCACATAAATGTGTTTTGTGTGTGGAGTTCGGACGACTTCTTGGTTTTATCGTTTCTACACAAGGGATTAAGGTCGACCCTTTGAAGGTTGAAGTTATTCTCAATTTTCCTCCTCCTTATACCTTACGCCAACTCCAAAGTTTGCAAGGGAAGGAAAACTTTTTACATCGATTCATCCCCAATTATGTTGAATTAACGAAAGGTTTTACTTGACTTCTTAAGAAGGATCACTATTTTGTATGGGACGACACTGCCAACAAATCCTTTGAAGCTTTGAAACTTGAATTAACCCATACACCACTCTTATTTCCTCCTGATTATAGTCAAGATTATTTCTTATACTTAGTTTCTGCATACTCTACCATCGCTATGGTTCTAGTCCAAGAGGATGATTCACATGATGAACATTTTATCTACTATTTGAGTTGGATTCTTATGACCACCGAAACCAAATATATGCGTGTGGAGAAGCTGGCCTTGGTAGTTATTCAATTTGTTCAACATTTTTGTCATTATATCTTATTATGCAAAACCACAGTCATTTTCAATTTAAACCCTACACATCCTTACTCGACAATTGTTGGGGGGGGAAATACTCCAAATGGATAGTGATTCTCTAGGAGTTTGATTTGGAGTTTTAGTCAGCCAAGTCAAAGAAATCTTTGGTTTTTGCTGAGATAATATGTGACCTTCCCTCTACTGAGACATAAATTGTGGTAGAGGATTTCTTTCCTAATGAGTATCTCTTTCTAATAAGTTCTGACGACATATGGTATGGAGAAAATATCATTCATCTCCAAACCCAAACTTTTCAGCCTGATATTTCTAGTGTACATCGTCGTCGTATTCGATATCAAGCCCATCAATACATTATCCTTGGTGATACCCTTTACCGTCTTGGTATTGATTCAATATTTCAATGATGTCTAACCTATGATGAAGCAGAGAAAGATTTGAATGACTGTCATTTCAAAGTATGTGGCGGTCATATGTCTGGGTATGCCACTGCCCAAAATATCTTACGAGTTGGTTACTTCTAGCCTTCGTTGTTTAAGGATTGCATTACTGTCATTCAGAAATGCCACGCTTGTCAAACGTATAACAATAAGATTCGATCTCATCCTGCTCCTCTTTACCTTGTAGTTTATGTTGGTCCATTCGCTAAATGGGGCATTGAATTCATGACATGTAACCCTCACTCGGCCGAGGGGAATGGATACATTATCGTAGCCATGGACTATTTCACTAAATGGGCCAAGGTGATGCCTACATTTGATAATACCAGGAAAATTGTAGCGTTTTTCATATTCAATCATATCGTTACTAGATTTGGTGTCCCTCAAGCCATCGTCACTGACCATGGTAGTCATTTTCGTAATTTCATGATGTCTGAACTTACCAATAAGTTGGGTCTTTGACATGAAAACTCAACACCTTACTATCCACAGGCCAATGGCCAGGTTGAAGCAATCAACAAAGTTCTCACTACTATGCTTCAACGGATGGTAGGAATTCAAAATTCAAGTTGGCACACGATGCTCTTCTCGGCTTATGGGCCTATCAAACATCCATTAAATCTACCACGGGGTTCACACCTTTCCAGTTAGTATATGGTATTGAATCTATTCTGCTGATTGAATTTGAAATCCCATCGTTGAAACTAGATGTCGTACTTCTCCCTAACACCTCTACCGAAGAGGAACATCTCTTGTATTTGATGCAATTAGACAAGACTCGTCGTGATTTTTCTTTAGTCATTGAAACTCAGAAGAAATGTGTCAAAGATCAATACGACAAGAATCTCAAACCACATGTTTTTTTTAGGGTGATTTAGTTCTCCTTTACGAACATGGTCGTGACTTATTAGGGGCCGGTAAATTCGAGCCCATGTGGCACGGTCCTTATATTGTTAAACGAGTGTTGGAGAAAGGGGATTAATATGAGCTGGTAGATTATGATGGAATTCCTTTGAGTGAACCCATAAATAGGATTTACTTGAAGAAGTACCATGCTTAAACTATTTTTGCATGAGTGCTTTGTATTTTTAGTGTATCATACTCTAGTGTGCTTTTTTTGTTTTTTGTTCCACCTTTCAACCACTTACCTTGCATTGTGCTTGGTTTCCATATGTTTATGTCTTCGCTACCCTATATCGGCTTTATTGATTATGCTAGTCACAGTACTCAAAACCTAGTGTCTGTTGCATGGGAAATCTATGCACCTACAGATGAGTTGATTAGTCTACGCGGTATTTTTCTTGGTCATTCAACTAATAATATCGCAGAATATAGTGCAGTTATCAAATTATTAACTGACACCATTTTATTTGGCATCTATTATATTATTGTATGACTTGATTCATAGTTAGTAGTGTTGCAATTGAGTAACGTTTTTTCCATCTGAAGCCCTACATTATTACAGGTATACTTAAGAATTTTCCTCTTGGAAATACATTTTGATTATATTGAGTATCAACATATTCCTAGATGTCTAAACACATTGACAAATGCATTGGCTAATTATGTGTTAGACAGACACATTTATAACTCCAAACACACATTTAAACAAATACAAGTAAGTCGGTAGGAACTTTATATTAATACATCAAAATTTACAAAAAGTATTTGTCCTAAGACCAAAATATAAAAATAATGAAGCCCATGGCTTCATATACAAAAGCATCATGGATGTTGCTCATTGTAAAAAATGATTGTCTGTGCCACTCTACGGAGCAGTCGACCAATAGATGTCGATATGTCAATTGTATGGCGTTGGTTGTGTTATCACTGTGAAACTTTCTTTTGGAAACCCAGCCTCGGAACTTAGCAGGAGGCTAAGTCAGTATGGACGAGCGACGGATTGGCAGACGAAGCCAGATCCGATAGACATGGCTAAATATAGAGGAAAGGTGGAGTAGATGGGGCCCAACGGGTCTTGATCATGAGCGCTTCCAAATCAATGGTCGAAGGATGCATCGAGTGGAGAAATAGCACACTGGTTAATATCCTAGAGGTGGGCTGATAAGAATACTGCATTTTTGTTCCGAAGGTACGTGTCGCCACTAGATACATATCGGGGGGAAGAGCGGGTAATCCTAAGACCACCCAAGTCCACCTCGATGTCACGTGTCATAAAATCATTTGATATATGTCAAATCCAAGGATTGCATGGGGAAAGGGACGGCCGATCAAATCACTTCATGCCACTTGTTCGAGTACTTTTCTTCCATGCAATGCCAGGTGAGCACCACCAGATAACTGATTCAAAGGCTCATCATTCAGAATAGATTGGCCAAGCGTGACAAACCGTTGTACCTATAAGTACTTTTGTCAGTAATTCATGATTGGAACTCAATGACTAATGTCATTCAAAACATGGCTTACATTACTCTGTTTTGGGTAATTAACACCCTATTTAAGAATGGGGTAATCACAGGTTGAATCATTCAACTAAGGAAGATAATTTTATGTTTTTTGCAAAACCGGGAAAAATGAATAAAGCAAACCAAGTGGCCTCTAGTGAACCAGGATTTTCAACTAATATGACAAATTTGTCATTGAAGAAGAAAGAGAAGTTGGTTGCACGGATATTAGCAATGAAATTTCATACAAAGCTTGCAAAAGAGCCAGAAGTAGATAAAGAGGTCAGATTAAATCCCTCATGAAGGATTTAGTCATCGATGGATACATCAATGAGCATCACATGCGAGTTGTCAAGAGGAAAAGGAGCAAGAGACAGAAGATAGAGGTTAAAGTTGAGGTGGCTGAGAGCGTTGGAGAAAACCAACAGGCTTGGATTGACACTTTAAAAGAAGAAATTGCTAATCTGAAATAGTTCTTAGGCTAAATTGAGTATGTTTCAGAGAATTTTGTAATGATATGGACATGTGGCGTTCAAAGTGAAAATCTTGAATATGTCAGTTTTGTCTATAACGCTCCCTACAAAATAGGAGTATAGTTGTTATATGTTACTCTTTTTTGTAACTGATGTCTATTTTTAGAATTGTAGGGAATTTTATTCGTTTTGAATCTCGTATGTAATTTATCTATATATATTATTCCAAATATAAATGGAATGAGGACTGACCGGAGAGGGGCCTGCCCTCATAGTAGGAGGACTTTGTAATTTCCTGGAGCTAAATTGAATATATAATGCAGAAGCGTTTTGAACTCTTTATGAAAATATTCTAATGGTTGTGATATGAGTTTTGTTTTCTCTCATAGTGTGTATTTCTTGTGTCTTTAAAATTCCATTTGCATATTCTTTTGTTTAAATTGGAGAGTCAAAGGTCAGGAATTCATCTTATGATGCTCTCGACTTAAGCGATTTAAACTATGTGATTCTCTTCCTAGCTAATTCAAAATTCATTTCAATAATGCTCTGATGCGGTTAATATTTTTTCCTTTTCCTCTTTCACCCTGCAAATTTCAATTTACAACTTAGATTCATTGCCTCATTTAGCCTTTCTCCTCTTGATAGTTCTAATGGCTTCCTATTGTTTATTTAGTTTTGACTCCATAGCCCTAAGTGTCCCTCCCTTTCCTTGCCAACAACTTTATAACCCCCCCCCAAAACAAACTAAATCTAGCCATTGATTGCAGAAGAAATATCAAGTGACACGAGAGAGCCCTCTCTGAGTTGAGAAGGCTAGTGTCCAGCTCTAAAGTAGGTTGAAACAATTACCTATGTTGTTTGTCTATCAGTCGGACAAAATTTATAGAGTGCTAACATTCTGGCGCCGTTGTCGGGGACAAAATTGAAAAATTTTCCCTGGGAAAGAATGACATGGTTGATTTTTAAGGTCTGAGAGCGACAGAAAATTAGACACATATTGGTTGTATTCCTTCTCTAGCAACTCCACACATCAAAAAATCAGTTTGAAGGTGATTCCACTAATAGAAGAATCCAAAAATTTAAATTTTACTGGCGACTCCACTCTCAATGCAGAATCCAGCTTGCGAAACATCATTGATGACTCCACTGTCTGAAGATGAAACCCCTGACAGAGGTATGAAAAAGCATTATGGAAGAAAACAAGTACTTAAAATTTGAATTTTTCCAAGGCATTTTATTGTTTTTTATAAGTCGGTTTTGGTCCTTCCCTGAACATGCTAGACAATTTTTTCTTCACCTACTACATGCAAACGATGTTCATGATAATCCTAAAGTTGCATATCCTCCTCTTAAGATTATATGAATATCCCCTTAGTTTATTGTTGACCTTGACCAAAGTCTCCCACCTGAACCATATGATAACTACAACCAAGCAGATAAACCTCATGAGACCAAGGCTGATATTTAATCTCTTGTGTTTGGTTCAACACCCTCCAATATCCAGCACCGATACAGACCCTTGAAATTACCCCACATCCTTCATGATTTTCCTCCAAAGTACTGTGAGTACCTACCTGTGTTTGATGGGGAACAAGGTACCATCACAGCCGAAAACGCATCCAAGGTTTTGATCATTTTATAGATTTGTTTGAAATCGATCACGACTATGTTTGTATGAGGGCTTTCTCTCAATCCTTGAAAGGAGATACCAAATAATGGTTCAAACATTTGCAACCAAGGAAAATTGGCTCATGGGAATAATTGAAGGGTGTTTTTTCGAAGTTCTGGGGTAAGAAGAAATCTCTAGACCTGTAACTTACAGAATTTTATGCCTTGAAAGGGAAAATCACTGAGACCATTTCCACATTCAGTAGAAGGTTTTCCAGTAATTATTATGATCTGTCCAAAGAAATTCAACCCACTGAAGTTGCTGCCATGCTCTAGTATCCCACTACTCTTCACCCAGATTTGTCTTTCCTCCTAACAGAAAGAAGACCTGTGACCTTAAAACAAATGTTCAGTGATGCTCAGGATATTCAACACAATATCCTAGCATGTGAATAGATTCAAAGTGAAAAATTAGGTGTTCCGAGACATAAGGATGAATGTGAACAGAGAAAATTTGACTGGGATCTTGAGCATAAAATTGATGATATCATAAGTCCTTTGGAAGTTTTGAATGCAAATGATTTTGCAGAGGATTATATCCCACTTGTTGAAAGGGAAGGTACTTATGCAGTTTCCGATCCACCCCATCACGAGAATAAAGTTGATTGTTTCATATATTCATTTGAAGATGGTCAAGAAGATGAGCTTGCAAATCAGTTTGTTGAGGAATAGGTTGGTGTCCCAAGTTTTTTCTTGTTAGACAATGTAGCATATGTTACTGACTTGCCTATATATGATCAATATGACGATGATTATGATAATGATCTCCCACAACCTCCAAGTGTAGTTCCTATATCGGGAAATTTCCTTCACCGTCAATATAACGAGAGAAATCAACTTACATATCACGGTCATAGAGAAGAGGGTACTGAAAAAGCTGAAGAAAATTCTCTTCCTTTATGCTTTTCTTCATTGGAATTGATGAAAGAAAATGCTAAGGTCATCATTGAAACAAAGGGAAGTATGTTGATGCCAAATCACAATGATTCACTAAGACAATTTGACAAGAAATTGCAGCCATTGGTCCAAGAGGAATATGAAAGGGAGTGTGTTCAACAACATAGAGAAATGAAAAAATGTGCATATGACAAAAGTAAAGGAAATAAAGAAGATTCTGAATCAGGTGAAACAACCTTGCCATTGTGTTTTTCTTCTTTCAAATTGTTGAAGCAAGATGTAAATAATGTCCCAAATCAAAAAACTTCTAGATATGATGTTGAATATCCAAAATGCAATGGACTTGCAAATGAAATCCATCTTCCTTTATTATTTTCTTCCTTTGAATTGTTGAAAGCAAATCGTGAGATAACAAAAGAAGCAGGAAAGCTCGACTCCCATGGAACTGTTTTACATGAGCAAATCGTTGTCAGTAAGAAAGATTGACAACCTTCATATGCATTAAATGATCATGTGGTTGATCACATGAAATGTTATTTCAGGTCAGATCCTCAGCCTGTGCTCAACTACCAACTTGAAAATGAAGATGAATATGATCAGGAAATTGTTGTTAAAGGCCATTTTCCTTCTCCTGAAACTAATGTAGATATGCAACAAGATTTCTAGCAAGACAAAGTGTTTCAAAGTTGTCTTTCTTCCCCTAAGAATGATGTGGTGGTCCAATTTCTAAGTGGCCTAGACATGGATGAGGATTTTGAAACTACATCTATGGAGACTTCAAACAGTGAAAAAATGACTTCCATAGAGTTTTGAGAAAGAAACAAAAGAGTGTATGCCATTTTTCAATTAGAAATACAGAAAGATAATGAAGAGGCAGTTGTTTTATTTGATTCATTTGAAAATCATGGTTTTGAAAATGCATCCATGGAAACTCTAGACTGTGAAATAGTTCATGATGTTAGCTTTTCACATTTTCTAAAAGATTATGGGCAGGATCTTATTCCCCTTCATTCATTTAGAAGTCAAAATGATAGTCCTCAAGCAAATTTCCAGAAGATTGATGGAACCAAACCAAAATTGTTTGATGAATGAAAAGATAGTCTTGATACACATAATATGGCTATCATACTCGAAGATGTTCTAGAATGTATCAATTTTTTTGTTGAGATGCATGGAAAAGTAGACAAACCTGTTGTTTCCATTTCATTTGAAAATACTCTTAGGATTGAAGAAGTAGAGCAAGAACAATAGACACTTGTGAAGGAAGCCTATCCTTCTATTTTAATTCCTAAAAAATAAATGTTCTCTCATGTGTTTCATGACCCTATGGCATGCTATATGGAGGATCTTTACAATCATAATATACAGTTGATGATGTGTTGTGAGCTTAGGAATGAAGAGGATGAAAAATCAAGGTTGGTATTAGATATGGATTGCTTTACACCAGAAGTTTCATTTCAGTTAGAACTGTCTTCCGATTCAAAAGGTTGTTATTTACAACAATTTCAACAGATTTTTTAGCCCCTTGACAAAAATCGACAGGGCGAATCACCTAAAAACAAGAAAGCAATGGAAGAAATGATACATGATTGTTTTTTTTCACATGTGTTACAAGATCCTTTTGCAGTTTTGCTAGAAATGATGAACAATCCTAATATTTTTAAACTTCTAAGTTTCAGGTTCATATGTAACTTCTCAAATGATTTGCTCATGAATAGGCTTTGGAGTGAGCATGTGCAAAGCGGGCGAGCAATGGATAAAACACTGGCATGGTTGCATTAGCACTTTCATTTCACCTAACTAGAATTTCACTTCAACAGTTAAGGTAGGTAGGTGCAAATAATCTTGATGATCAAGCATTTTCAAGTTTAGATTCCCAAATAAAGTATTCAGCTAGATTTTAGCACTATATCCAGTATTCAATATCCAGGTCAGAGCATGGCACACACCTATTATGAGACAATCCCAATGGATAAGGTCCAAGGTCTATTGTTCTTTGCTACCTCACATGGAGGATATCATCCTCGGTTGGAGTCCATGTTATCACTGCGAAAGTTTCTTTTGGAAACCCAGCCTCGGAACTTAGCAGGAGGCTAAGTCAGTATGGAGGAGCCACAGACTGGTGGACGAAGCCACATCTGGCAGATAGGGATAAATATAGTGTAAAGGTGGAGTATATGGGGCCTGACAGGTCATGATCATGAGTTCTTCCAAATCAATGGTCGAAGGACACGTCGAGCGGAGAAATAGTGCATCGGTTAATATCCTGGAGGCAGGCCAATAAGAATACCATGGTTTTGTTCTGAAGGTACGGGGCACGACCAGATACATATCAGGGGGAAGAGCGGGTAATCCTAAAACCACCCAAGTCCACCCTGATGTCATGTGTCAGAAAATCATTTGATATATGTCAAATCCAAGGATGGCATGGGGAAAGGTACGGTCGGTCAAATCACTTCAGGCCACTTGTTCGAGTACTTTTCGTCCATGTGATGCTAGGTGAGCGTCGCCAGATAACTGATTCAAAGTCTCATCATTCAGAATAGATTGTTTGAGCGTGACAAACCATTGTACCTGTAAGTAATTTTGTCAGTAGTTCATGATTGGAACTCAATGACTACTATCATTCAAAACATGGGTTACATTACTCTGCTTTGAGTAATTAATGCCCTATTTCAGAATGGGGTAATCACAGGTCGAATCATTCAACTAAGGAAGATAAGTTTATGTTTTCTGCAAACCAGGAAAAATGGATAAAGCAAACCAAGTGGCCTCCAGTGAACCAGGATTTTCAACTAATATGACAAATTCATCATTGAAGAAGAAAGAGAAGTCGGTTGCATGGATATTAGCAACAAAATTTCATACAAAGCCTGCAGAAGAGCCATAAGCAGATAAAGAGGTCAGATTAAATCCCATCATGAAGGATTTAATCATCAATGGATACAACGATGATCATCACATGCGAGATGTCAAAAGGAAAAATAGCAAGAGGCAAAAGATAAAGGTTAAAGCTAGGGTGCTTGAGAGCGTTGGAGAAAACCAATCGGCTTGGCTTGACACTTTAAAAGAAGAAATTGCTAATCTGAAGTAGTTCTCAGGCTAAATTGAGTATGTTTCAGAGAATTTTGTAATGATATGGACATGTGGCGTTCAAAGCGAAAATATCAAATATGTCAGTTTTGTCTATAACTCTCCCTACAAAATAGGAGTACAGTTGTTATACATTACTCTTTTTTGTAATTGATGTCTATTTTTGAAACATTAGGGAAGTTGATTCGTTTTGAATCCCAGATGTAATTTATCTATATATATTATTCCAAAGATAAATGGAACGAGGACTGACCGAAGAAGGGCCTGCCCTTGTAGCAGAAGGAATTTGCAATTTCCTGGAGCTAAATTGAATATATAATGCATAAGTGTTTTGAACTCTTTATGAAAAGATTCTAATGGCTATGATATGAGTTTTGTTTTCTCTCATAGTGTGTATTTCTTATGTCTTTAAAATTCCATTTGCATATTCTTTTGTTTAAATTGGAGAGTCAAAGGTCAGGAATTCATCTTATGATGCTCTCGACTTAAGCGATTTAAACTATGTGATTCTCTTCCTAGCTAATTCAGAATTCATTTCAATAATGCTCTGATGCAGTTAATTGTTTTTCTTTTTCCTCTTTCACCCTGCAAATTTCAAATTATAACTCAGATTCATTGCCTCATTTAGCCTTTCTCATATGGATAGTTCTAATGGCCTGTTATTGTTTATTTACTTCTGAATATATAGCCCTAAGTGTCCCTCCCTTTCCTTGCCAACAACTTTATAAAAAAAAAAAAAACAAACTAAATCTAGCCACCGATTGTCGAATAAATATCAAGTGACACGAGAGAGCCCTCTCTAAGTTGAGCAGGCTAGTGTTCAACACTAAAGTAGGTTGAAACAATTACCTCTATCGTTTGTCTATCATCTGGACAAAATTTACAGAGTGTTAATAGGTAGCACCGAGGAAGTTCGTCCATCGTGATATCAGGGATGTTCATGGTTAATCCCTCTAGGTTCTGCTCGATCTCCTCGAGATCCTCAACAGCCACTCCTCGACCCGCCACGACGCCTATCTCTCCTCCCCTTTGAATGGGAGATGATCTTGGAGGATGATAAGGTGCCACGTCTACATTATTGAGAGCACTTGATTAGTCTTGGATAAATGACAAAAACATTTTATAATTAAAATATCAAAAACATCATATAATGAAAATTTTCTTCTTACCTATGTCTCCCCACTGAGATCCCTCAGGTAGAGCTAAGTCAGGATCCCCACGTAATTTCTTCCCAGTGTAAGCATAGTCCTCCACCATGATTAGTTGATCTCTCAGCCACTGGAAGAAATCTTCGTCATATTTGACAATAGGCACGCCACCGTGATGAGCTATCAAATCCACCCATCCTTTCATCTGTGGATCTTGTGGAGTGAGTATGCCCCACTCCACCTGTAGACATAAGATGAGGACCCTCTCTAGGAAGAAGGACACTAAAATGGATTCATAACCAAATTGTTTCAACTGACCATTCCTACACTTATTAAGTTGCTTCTTCATATTCTTCAAGACACCCTCGCACCAATTGAAGACCCAAGGCTCCATACACTCTATGGCGTACTGAAAGTGGCTTTGCAAAGCCATGTGGGGAGCCACACTCCCTTCCATAGGGGTGATAGTATAGAGGATGGTTCTCAATGGTAAATATCGAACATCCCTAATGGAAACCTTGCCACTATGTTTTTATGTACCTAGCACGTAGTGGTGTACAACATAATAGTCCATGGGTTCTCCTCCACCTCTGCTTCCCGAGAGTGATACTGGAGAGCCTCGATAATATAACCCCATAAGAAAGTAAATTTCATATATCTCCAAGGTGATTGTATGCACACCCACATGAAAGGCTTGTTCATTGACATCCCACATATGGACTAGATACTCCAACAGTCTCAGTTGGGCTCTCATGCCCTAAACTTTGAAGAATTTGAGTAAAGCACACTCCTAGAGTGCTATGGCAGTGCCCAGGTCATCCCTGGAAAATAAGTCTTCTTCCTCATGCTCACATTCCCTCCACTCGAGCATTTTGACCGAGGAAAACCTACCAAGCAACATCAAAGGATGATTAGATTCATAAAAAATCAAAACTTGGATGTTTTCCTAACTCATTTTCTTTTTTCAAAAATTGAGTTGTGGTCGTCGTAGGGGGTTTCTTTTACATAGAGCGACGTCGTCGCACCCTAGCCATATGTCCCCTACGATTATTTGGGATCATCGCAGTTCACGATAGCATGAGCCTGCGACGATCTCAAAGCACAAGGACTCCCAAAAAATCGACCTTAACTCAAAACTAGACCATTAAAAATGAAATTTTAAACCATGAAAAAGAGAAAGGGGCAAGAGATTACGTTTTTTACGGAAGCGGTTCGCGAAATGGTCCACCAGTTGTTCCATAATTGACACTTGGATTTGGAAGAAAATGAGGGTTTTGGGCACTATTTAGGTGAAATTGCAAAATGGAATGGTAAATGGGTTATTTTGACCTAATTTATTACTTTTTACCATTTTTATTGCAAATTAAATTATTTTTGAATATTTTACCTATGCTCTAAATTCTAATGAACTTTGCAAAGTGTGTCCATTACAAATTGAAAGAGCTAAGGATGGGACATTTGACACGGATCCTCCATTTTTGTTTGTTTTTGTGTTTTTTCTTATGTGCATATACTTTTAGGGTTTTTTAGGAAAAACTCTGAACACAGTCTTAATTCTTTCTCATGCTCGTGAAACCATGAGAATGCAATCGAGTAACCTTTTATCACTTTTTTGAACTTGCATTAGTAATATGAAAAAAAAAACCTATGGAGTATCCTTTAAGCTCTTTTCAGGCTCCCTAAACATGAAAAGATAGCTGAGTGACCTTGTTATTTTCACGCTCATAAAAGTATTTGAAGAAAACATCTTATGAGTAGTAGATTATATCTTTTTCGGTCTCGTTAGAATAAATTACGAAAAAAGATATTTTGAAGTTTTCTATAAGTGTTTTTTAGACTCTCTAAACTTGAAAAACCCATGAGTTTTCTTTCTTTGGACTCGTAAAACAAACATTGATAGGGCCATATGGGACCGAACCACTCCTTCTTAGGGTTCTTTAAGCATACTCTAAGGGCATCATCTGAAGGATGAGATTACATTACAAGCATATGTTATCCTCCTCAAGCTTGCATACAAATAAAGAGGTACTCTCCAGAAATGGTGGGGGGAAATTGGGAAAGAAATGTGTATCTGTATTTGTGTTAGTGGCAGTAAATTCGCTCTTGAACATGACACCCCCTTCATCACTATATCCGGGTTGGGAAATCCATTTGTCTCTCGTTTGACTATTCACAGGTTCATATTTTGGGTCCTCCTTGATTTAATTTTGCCAAGACAATTTTCGTGTCATTCATATGTTCAAGAGAATTCCAACCTAAACAAGCTTTCTATAGAGTTGGCCATCTGCAGTTCTAAATTTTATACCATGTCGGCCTTCCCTGAGTTAGTTCTGAATCACTTCATACTTTGATCTACTTCAAATCTATTACATATTTTGTGTCATTGATGGGGGATACATTAAGGCCCTCCTATGACGAGTCTTTTCTTGTCAACTTCAACTCATTATCCAAGAATAAGACTTAGAAATCATTTAGTACCTTGGAGCTTACATGCCTCAATGGAAGGTCTCTTCGCTTTCAATGGTGGGTTCACATCATTGGCCCCTAATTGGAAGATTCCATCGAGTGTTCAACTTCAAATAATTCATTCACACTCGTTGGATTGTACTAGAGTACCTTGGGATTCATTGACATCAATAGTGATTTCCCTCGCACTTGTTAACGTTTTTCATTAATGACCGGTAATCAAGTGGTTTCTACCATGTTCAACTTCGACACCTATAATCACATGGCTAGATTCCTACTTAGGGATGATGGAAATGAAGACCTTGGATCTCACCATATCAGTCCAACTTGTGATGGAGTATTCATAAGTTTGTACTGACACATAGATCCATTGTGTGTGTCTCATGGCTATGTTCAAATTTGAATTATTTAAGAGCATAGATCCACAATGTATTTCTCGTGGCTATGTTGAATCATGATGACATGGATCCATAGTGTATGTTTAGTGGCCATGACTCACTTGAAACTTATTATTAGAGTTGCTTGTAGTCTGAGTATCAGAATGCCTACCTCAGAAGATGGTATATTATTATGCAAATGCTTCATTGTTTGTAGGTTCCCGACCGATGTGCTCCTTGTTTTCGACACACATTCTACAAAGTATTTCAGCTGTCACAGGTTCCAACTTCGTACTTTGGGGGGAATTCTGTTACAGATTATTTTGGTCAACCCAGTGATCAACTGAAAATATGTGCATGACTCACTTTCATGTTCCTTGAAAACACTCAAAGAGACTTTCTCCATGAGAAAAATGGATTAGCTTTTCTTCCTTAAAAACTATGTCAAAGGATATCACCACACCCTGCTCTATGAGTGGGGTGATACAATGCTTGATTGTCGCATGCTGCACCAAATATGGATTGTGGCATCGTCGTAGGCTGCCTGTGCATAGGGTGCGACGATTCTTAAACAAGGGAAAAGTGAAATTCACGAATTTTCTAAAAGGGAATCTTCTAGAAGATGAGGTGGCCTCTGATCGGTTTGGATCTTATTTGCTTCTCTAATTTAGTGGGATCATCCTAATATCCTCATCCATCCCTCTTTCACCCTAAATAAAGAGGGATCTCTTATGGAAAAGGCTAAGGTTTGTTATGCATGAATAATTTTGTTATATATTATACTGGAGATAACTTTTCTTTAGTTCTCTAAGTCAGATTGTGGATCTTCTTCATCAAAGGCATTGGAGCAAAGGTGTGTGTGTTGGAGCAAAGAGCTGTTGGAAGGGACCTTGCAACATCAAGGCATGGGTTGTATTCTCCACTTCCATTTAATATAATGCAACAATATATTTCTTCCCTATAAAGGTGTCTTTACTTTTATTGTATAACTCCTTGATCTTATACATAGAATTCATTGGAATATATATATCTTTGTTCTCTCTCTTTGTTGGTTTTTTCTTCTTAAATAGGTTCACCATCCCACAAATCCAAATATGGAGTGACAAGGACGACACTAGTGAGGATCAAGCGTCATTTAAAAGGTATGTCATTTGTCCCTCTTTGAACTAGTTTATATGACAATGAAGTCTAAGGTGAAGTTTGTATGCTGCCTTGTTTTGTTCTAGCTTCGTGTTGAAGTTAAGGAGATTAGTTTGTGTCTGCACTTACCGATTTTTCCTATAACACCTTTTTTGTAACAACAGAGGTTTTAAGAATCTTCATTTTCCTTTGTTGATTTCCGTTCTAGTGTGGCTTTAAGCTTGGATCCTTTTTCTTCAAGATTGAGTGACTTTTCCACTTTTCTTAGGATCCATGATACTGATTTTAATCCCTATAGATCTGTGAATGCTTAGGGTTCTGATCTAATTATTTGGAACCTCTGAAAATATGAAAGTTGTGGAAGATTTTTATTTCCTGCAAAACATGTATAAACTGATACAAAGATATAATCAAGGACTCATGTATCGTATGTTATGAATCATAACAAGAAACCTGCAAATTGATATCGAACTTATTGAGTACAAACCTGGTCCCTTTGAATAAGGCTCAAAACTGAAAACACAACATGATCATAATCATAAATGATATTGGATTTTAGGCAATGACCTTAGACATTTGCTAACACGATCTGGGGAGCTGGCACATTTGAAACAATGATTGCTTCTGGCACTACAAGAATAACAATATTCTTCTAACATATTTTTCCCTTTGCATAATTTCAAATTTTAAAAAAGAAAAAAGATGTGTACCTTGATGGAAAGATTCTAAATGAATTATTCTAACTTTAATCACACTAATGCATGCAATAAAACGTTCAGAAAGGATAATTCAAGCACACTTTAAAAAAATGTAGAGGGAGAAAATCAAATCTTAAAATGATGTAGGAGTGGTAGAGCAGGGAAAAGAGTAGTTGAACAAACAAAAACAAAATTAAGGACTAACATGCAGGACAAGGACACTCGGGGAAAAATCCTCCATGGGTCAAGGTGTTAGATCGCAGAGGAAAGAAGTGTTGCAAGGCTTACGTATAAGGTATGCTTAAAAAGTTCAGTTGAGAGAAACATGGAGCCGACATTAGGCCAAAGACGCAAAGATGAGACCCACAATGTGATTAAGCATGACATAGTGAGACCCCGTCTATGTAAATTTTTATGAGCCCACAAAAGGTAATCTCGGTAGTTTTTTCACGTTTAGAGAGTCTGAAAAAACGAAAAATAAGACTCCAGGGAGTACCTTTTTCGGAGTTAGTCTAGTCGGCTCAAAAAGGGTTAAACTTGCACCGAAAAGACGCCTTTTCAAAACCATTTAAACTAGTGTGACAAAGACAAGATCAATCGACTATCTTTTCAATTTTAAGGAGTCTGAAAAGAGATTAACTGTGGACTCACAACATTTTTCTGAGTTTAGTCTCCTTAGCCTGAAAAAGTATAAAAGTAATTGAGGATAAATCTCCCGACAAGACGAACCTCTCAAGGCATACATTTTTCTGCTATAATATACTGGCTGGAAAAAGGGTTAAACTCATGCCAAGTAGATGTTCTTCTGGACCAATTTAACAAGTGTGAAGGAACAAGGTCACTCGACGATATTTTCAATTTTAGGGAGTCTGAAAAGAACTTAACTATGGACTCCAAGGGGGTTACTTTTTCGTAAGTAACCTCCAAGGCCTGAAAAAGGTGATAAACCAAAACCAAGGAGAATGTTCCTTTTTCGAAGATTTAGTCCCTCGGGCCCGAAAAAGGGTTAAACTTACGCATGAGAATACTATTCTAGCGAACTGAAGTTCATAGGTGTACCTTTATTCGTAAAATTAGCCATTTGGACCAAAAAAGGGGTAAACTACCGCCAGACATATGTGCCTTCAAATTTTACTTTGGCGAGTGTGAAGGGAAACAAGATCGCTCAACAATCTTCTCAATTTTAGAGAGTTTGAAAAGGGCTTAAAGAAGACTACAGGGGGATACCTTTCTCAAGTAATCTAGACGAGATAAAAAAGAATAAATAGAGTCTCGTTGGATGTTTCTTTTGAATTTTAAAGTGAGCTTGAAAGACAACAAAGCGTGCTCATGAGGGAGTCTCGTGGGGTAGAGTCTGCACAAACACTAGGAACATATAAAGGGGCAGGCTGAAATAATGTCGAATTAGGATGGTGATTATCATATGCCAACTGGTCGATAGTGGAAATGCTTCCATTGTGAGGGAAATGCATCACCTGAAAGAGTGTAGACACCACAACATTCATAACATATACATAATCACGCCCGAGAAGAATATTGAAATCTAATGGGCCTTGCATCACTATAAAATAGACAAGGACAATATTCCCACCTAATGAGATAGGAAACTGAGAAAGAATCATCAAATATTCACTAGGACGTCTGTCAAAAGATAACAACTCATGCGATGCAGACACAAGCTCGGGAGAACCTAAACCTTTTCAAGCCGAGGAGGATAAAATACTTGTGGAGGCTCCTTAATATACAATACATCTGTAAATGTTATTTGAATTAACTTCAACCCTTATTTGAAAGGGTGTAGAAGAAGGAAGACAAGGCTCAACAAGGTCATTCCAATAAAAGGAAACCATCATAGGACTTGGGGGGGGAGGGGTTCTTGAAGTGAGTAGGATGCCCCCTTGTTCTGAAAGTACTGAGATGGAAATGCTAAAAACATAGTCGTTAGACACATCACTCTGCAAGAGAAGAGTGGGATCAGTCGAAGATTGCATCGGCATGACCACTTTGGTAGACTCGACACTCTCCAAGAGAAGAGTGGTATCAGCCATATATTGCATCGGCGTGACCACTTTCTCAGCCAATGTCTGAATAGGCTATGAGACAACATGGTTTAAAGGTGCATCACCCCCCAAAAGGGAAGTGGGATCGACCGAAGATTGCATCATCATGACCACTTTCTCAACCATTGGTTGAATAGGCTGTGAGGAAACCTCGGAAGACTCAAAATCAGAATAGCTTGCAGACAAGGACCACAATCTTCGTACCTCTAGAAGGCCAGAGCATAAATGAGTAAGGTTATCTCCTTTGAAAAGCTTACAAAGGAACTTAGGCTTACGTCCTATCCATCTAGGTTTCTCAACAGAATCAATGCCCCCAACATGACTAGTGTTGACGATTAAAATCGCAATGAGCTTTTTTCACCCGCAAAGTATTGCTAAAGCCTATTATTATAAGCTAACAATATAAATAATACTAGTAGGTGGGACCCCCTTGTAGATTGGGAGATAATATCTAGCTCTTATTTGATGTTTGTGCCACTGTTCAACACTACTTACATGGTTGATTAGATCTTGTTTTTGTTGGCGATGGATTGGGCTTATTATGTGTTGGTTCTAAATTGCAACAATTGAATGATGGATAAGGCATGTTATGTGTTGTTCCTCCTGCTCTAGGCACTAATTCCATGTTACAATGGCCTATGCTATCCATTGTTATCATTGTTGTATGTTCATGGATTCCTTATTGTGACACCTACACAATAAACATGTTAGAAACAACACATAAGAGCAATTGAAAAGAAATAAAAGCAACATAAGCAAAATGCAAAAGGAAGAGATCAAATTATGCTCTTATGATACATGCATTGAAATTTAAATGGTCGTCGTTAACCCTAGCAATAATCTAATAGTCATGTGATTTGTTGAGTTATATGGAACATGGTTGATTTATGTTATAAGTTGGGAATGAATAAATATGATTATGGGTGGCGCAATTGGCAATTAGTGGGTGATGGTTTCGATACATGGTTTAATTGAAGGAGTTAATGAGAAGTTGGTTGGCGTGTACTAAGAAATTAATTGACTGGGGGTGGACGCAACATGCATTTACTGCAAGTCGCCCTTATTCTTTCCACTGTCCACCACCCTAGTTGGGCTATCGTTCCACTGTGTTTTTTGAGGTTAGGCTCCAACTTTCAAGCAGAGGGAGAACCGCTCAACCAATTCGTGTTTTAAGGTGCCTTGGTTACATGTATGTCTTTTTGGTCATCCATGAATTTTCTCTAGTTATGAAATAGATAGTGGCTTGGTATGTATGGGTTTTTTCTTTCCTTGAGTCGGGCAACTGTGTTAATTGGTGATATTTTTTCTAGAATGAATCGTTGGTGGTTTTCATTGCAATAAAGTTTGAAGTCACATAGTTATTGGTCGTTCTGAGTGTTGACAGCCATAAAGGCTCTCTTTCGCCCTTGTTGGTTTTAGTTGGAGGGTTTCATTTGGTTTAGAGTGGTTGGCTATCTCCACGCCTTCATATTCCATACCTAGTCTTTTGTTGTTATGGGGTTTTGTTGGTTTGAACACCTTGTGTCACTACGCTTTGCTTCACTTGGGTATGAGTTAGTTCATGTTACTAATGTTGCACAGTGGGTTGTGATGGTTTTTTCGCCAAATAGATTTCTTAAGGTGATTTTTATTTCTCAACCTTGTCCTATCTCAACATTCTTAGGTTGATTGGGAAACCATGAAGGTTATACCCTACATGTTCTAAGGGTTGTTACAGGACCAGAATGAAGACTTGATTCTCTGTTCATAATCTCCCCTATCATGGCATTATCACCCTGTCTGCGAAGTTATTTGTGGTATACCCTATGCATGAACCATTGGTCTTAGAGGTTCTCACTCGATAATGGGAGTCGACTCCATGTATCCTTGTGTTGGTCCACAGAGCAAACCCTCGATTTCTCAAGCCCGAGTTTTGATAGAGGAAACCGTTATGTTCGTCGGGGATACTGTTGGTTTTTTTTTTTTGTTATTGTATGGTCGAAAATGTTTGATTTCTATCTCATCTCTGTTGATTATGTTGAAAGTGGTGTTGGTTTTGGTATTTAGTCACTGCATTGGTTATTATGAAAATCAAATTGGTAAACATGACATGGTAATTGGTTGATTGGAGAATTGGTTTCAATGCACAGTCGTTGTCTCTTACATTTCAATTGTTGATTTTTTAACCCAACATTAGTTTACAATTGATTAATGCACAACAATGCTTCGTGTGTGATGCTTGGGTATGTGTGGCATTCCTACAACATTTTAAGTTGAGTTAATGATTGTTGTGACTATGTGTTTTAATTTCCAAATGGACTGTTACAATCGTGGTAATTATGGCATTGTCATCCACTGTATATGTTATAGATATTATTTGATTGTGTCATCAGAGAGGGTCACGGGTTTTTAAATATGGTTTTGTTGCATTTTGATCGATTTGTGTTATGAAATCGGGCATGTTGTTGTTGCCTCGTTGTATTGGATTGATAGCCTAGAATTGTGAATGTTTAGATTCAGAGTGATTAAACCTGTACAGTATTGGAAATTCTCTTATGTTTTTGTCGGATGTCTATGTATTCCACAGCATAGTATGTGTTAAATGGTGATGGTTGTCTATGAGTTTAAATCGCAAGTCAAGATCTTTGCATTTAAAATATTGATGGTTGTATTTGGTTGTCCGTTATGTATATTGATGAATATCATGTTTCATAGCAGAAACAGGCACAGGGTCTGTGACAGTATAACCTAATTGCAATTTAATTATTAAATGAATTAAAAGACAGAATCGAGCATGACCTTTGACTTTGTATTTAACGATTGAAATAATTCGTGGGTAGGGGTTGATTTTGATGTTGAACGGAGTGGAAATAGTTTACTGCTTATTCTTTGGGAATTGTTTTAAGATATTAATGGATAAGTGAGAACAAATAGATTTCCCCTACAAGTTGTTGTGGAATGCATATTGTCTTGGTTGATGACACTTTGTTAAATATTTGATTACGAACAGTGGGCAAGTTAATCCCCGGAATTGTTTGAACTGTACACAGTAGTTGTTTTTTGGGTCACAATGGTCATTTGGTTGGTGTTATTTCCTGATATAGAGTGATTTTATGGATTACTTAATTAATTTTATGAATAGTACCCACTCTCTTTCCCTACCACTATTTCGTTTTTCACTAATTACACCCCCCTCACCTTACCACATCCATTTTTCACTCCATGTTCTTAAAATTTAATTATAGTTAAGAGAATTCTATATTGAAACAATTTGAAATCACAACTTCTTGATTGGAACACAGTTTTATGATTCTTTGGTCACATAACAGTTCATTTTTGTTGTGTTTGAGAAATAACCATGGTTCTTTTCCCTCTCATGTTATCATTTTTCGCTCAATACAAACCCCTCGCATATCCCAAAACCTTTTGTTCACCCCTTGCTCATTGACAACAATTAAACAATTTATATGGATTGGATTGCATGAGTCTGATATGTTGTTGAGCCAAAATCTATTTCATATTTTTAAAGAGTTGTCATGTATGGTTTTTAAAAGGACTATTTTCTAATCAATCACGCATGCAGGAATGAGTTTTTTCAGCCGAGGTAGTCATGGCAGAGGCAACCGAGGGAGAGGTAATTGGAACAGAGGCCCAAGAAGGCCAATATTTTCCATACACTTTGACACTGACTCACAAGAGTTAGGCCAGTTGTTTCAGGCCAGATTTTTCAATTGGATTGGGAAAGGAGTGGTCCAACCTAGGCCTGAAATGCCTCCCTTCCAAGCTCCACAAGCCCCTAGAATTCTTGTGCCCCCTCATGTCTCGTTGCAACCTGAGGTTTTTGAAAACGACGAATGGTAGAAGATTGTCCACCCAACAGTCTCCCAACATTGTGGTTGGACCAATTTTTCCTTACCTGCTCTCCCACCTGTTAACCAGATTGTCCAAGCTACACCTGCCCACTCACTAGTGCAGTCCTCCCATGCTAGCAAGAGATTGAAAATTGAGGCCCACCATGCCCCTGACAAAGGAAAAGTCATTATTGCCCCTTCCTCACCCTCCAATGGCTCTGATAAATGTGTGTCTTCCTGGATACATTTGAGGGATGATTGTTCTCACGTGATCAGTGAGATTAGGCCTAAAGGATCAGCGTAGCCAAAGGCAAATTCAGGAAAATTGAAGGGTGACAACAACAATCAAGGAAAGATTGCAACTCATAATGAGAAATATGGTTTTTGAGATTTTATGTTATTTATTGTTGATGACAGTTGACTTCAGAATTTTTGGACAACATGTTTTCTTTGGTTATATGAGTAATATATTTTTTCAAAATAATTTCAAATATCAATGAGCTAAATTGTCAAATGTCAATGTGATGATGGGAGTCACAAGGAGGGGTGTTTTTCTTAATTAACTAGTTATGTTATCATTGTTATGAGCTAAAGGGAGTCATGAGGGGTCCCACCTATTAGTTATTATTTACTTATAACCCTTATTATGATTATTACTTTTCCCCCTAACTAAAAAGTTGATTGAGTCTTTAGTTATCTTAATTAATGAGGTAGTTCAACTACTTCAACCAATTCTAATTGTCTTAAAGGCAAAAGGAAAGGGAGGAACAAGGGTAGGATAGAAGGAGAAGCATACTAAGATTTTCTCTTTGAGTTTATGTTGAGATAGTTCAGTTTTCATTCATTCCTTAATTTATCACAAGCATAATTCATTTTTATGATAGCGGGGTCTTATTGTAGACAGCAAGATTTAGGGTTGAATTACATCATTCAGACACTTGTTTTTCAGAGGTGTTGATCTATCTTTGATAGTCTGTGTAGATGTGTCTGTTTGTGAATTAGTTTTCATGACTGACAAAGGCTATTGTGCAGAGTCGAGTGGGAAGCAATATGTGGCAAGCTGATCAAGATTTTAAAGTTCAGTTTTTTATTTTCTGTCAGAGGTCCTTTTGTATGTTCCATCGGGGATGTCTAAGTTTCACTTTGGTTCGAAATTTCTGCATGAAATTTTGTAAAAGGAATGACTCTTTAGTGAATTGGAATGAAATCAAGGATTGATTTATGTCTCATCTGTCTTGATTACCATGTTGGTGTATTTACTTCTATCTCTACATTTATTTTAGCTACTGTTATATTTAGAAAATCATATTACAATAAATTTTCCAGCAAGCTTTTAATTGTGAAAAGACTAGCCTAAGCACTTGTAATAAATACTTGTGAGTTAGGAATTTATTTTTGATGGATATAAACATAGGGTGATATTCTCATCTATTTTTCTTTAGCCAAGCAGAATCCAAAAATGCTTGAGTGAGATCATTTCATATATTTTCCTCAACATTTATTTGGCGACCATACTGGGGAGATCTTCGATATCTCTCTGGTTAATTTTCATACTCAATTTTCATCGATACATCTATTTTTATGATATTGATTCTTTGATTTTCTTATTTCTTAATGACTGTGTCTGTTGCAAGGCAGCCCAATATTGAGCCCGATCTTCAAGATCAGACCAGCATTGCTTTGAATCTGTTTAATACCATTTTAGACATTGCCAATACTCATATTGAGCTTAACCATTCTTGGGCAACAATTGAACGAGATATTAGTGCTCAAGAATGATTGGAAGGTAGACGTGGATTGCCTAGAAATAAGCAGTAACCTTCTATTTTCTTCAGTTTTGGCCTTTCTTTCATGTCCTTAGACTCTCGTGATTCTAGAAGAAGAAGAGACTTATCACCAAAAATCAATCCTATTGCTGAAATAGGAACAAGGAACGTTGTGTTATCTTCCCAACAAAGTGCTCTAAGGAGAACTTTGGTTGATTCATCCAGTTCGTCTTTTTGTCCCTCATCTATCCTCTAAGGAGAACTTTGTCTAATTCATCCAATGCTTGGCCTCGGTTGGACTATTCCCTGTCCAATCCAATTAAACAACCCAACATGGAACATTTGGACAAGCTCTTCGGAATCAACATCAAAATGTATTGAGAACCTAGGCCTCCTTGGGCCTCGGTTCCAGTTACCTCTACCTCTGTTTCCTCCACCATGGCTTCCCCGACTGAAAAAAATCATCCTTCATATGTTAAAAATTAGAAAATAGTATTTTAAATAACCATGCATGACAAATCCTTAAAAATACGAAATAGATTTGTCTCAGAATGTATTAGGCTCATTCAATCCAATCCATACAAATTGTCTTAATGTTAATCAATGAGTAGGGGGGTGGAAAAAATGTTCAGGGATACATGAGGGGTTTGTAATTGGCGAAAATATGATATAATGAAAGGGGAGAGATATGGTCATTGCTCATTGATAAAAACAATCAACTGTAAGAAAACCAATAAACCTCACTGCAATCCACACATAATTCTAGCACTTCTATCCACTCTAACACATAAATTTTCTTAGTTGTGATAAATGTCAGAATAAGGGGTGAATAAAATGAATATGGGATATGTGAGGGGGTTGTAATTAGCAGAAAATGAGATAATGAGAGGGGAAAAAAAAACGTTTATTGTTCATGAGATTAATCAAGCAATCCATAACATAAACCAACAATTAGATGACTTAGAAATAAGTCATGTATATTTAACTAGTTCATTGTCCAATAATAAAATATCCAACATAGTGCCATCATGAAAGGTAAGTATTTCACACAATTTGTAATAAGTTTTGTCCCCTTTTTTCGCACATTTTGCATGTTATAACAATCAACAATAGAACTCATTCCCAATATGTGATCATTAACATCCACCATTTCCATACATTTCTCCAATCTATATTTAAAAGTCATATTTCCGAAATAATAATGAAATCAATGTTTCTGCAATAGAGCCAATCAAGGTCTGTAATGATATTCGTTCCCATCAAGATAATCAAAACCTCACATACCACGACTGAAATTATAATTGACTATACAACCAAACAACCACTAGTTAGACCCAGGCTATGCAGGAGTAAATTTCCAAGGCAATGTAACCATGCCACTGTAAAACAAAACAACTCAATGTGACTTAAAAACTGAACCAAATAACCAACATGTCTGTCATCAACAATGGTCAATTTACAATCAATAATGCACTTAAAACTTATTGGATATCACTGAGCATGAAAACAACTGAGAAAAAATCATGGTGCAACAATTCCACTAATCACACAGCAACAAATGACCATGATATAACTCAATAAATCGTGTTGATCTATTGATTTAGCCAATCATGATTGATCAAGCTGTGTGCACTTAGTTTTATTCAACTAGCAACAAGATATGCAATAGATATACCCATACCAATAATTTACTTTGCAAAACACCCTATACAGAACGCGACCTGTGTGAGCAACCCCAATATTCGTAACCAATGCCAGCCATCAACCGAAACATCAAAAGTGTGAATATTAGTGACTGTATATCAACTAACAAATGACACTGTGGTAGAGAAACAACCAACCAAACAAGCCATTGTAGCTACGCATAACCAGGCATCCAATCGACATAGGGTAGAGGCCCTTCCATTAAAATCGTTGAGTTACTTAGCATAAGGCAGGTCAATGTGACCTTAAAAATCAAATAGCAATGTAAGGTTTATGCTAATATCACAGAGGCAGTGACAGGAATCCGTACCAACATGATGTCTATACGACCCACGGGTGAGCCCGTATTCAAGGTAATAGACCACAATAACTAGAAACAACTTGACAGGATCAACAGTTTCCCTATACAACCCCAGCCTATAGAGTTAAGGGTTTGCACAGTAGCCTTCACAGGAAGAATGAAACTAACTTCAGTGAGACTTCAAGACCGAAGGTGTACGCACAAGGAGTTGTGGTGCTTGTGGATGGGAGACAGTCCCTTGACAAGGACAAAACAATAAAACAGGGATCCAATAACCGTGAAGACAATCATCTAGCCATGATTTTAAACAAAACCCTTCAACCAACACATAGTGGTAATAAATAAATATCATACAGGAAGACTAACAATCCAATGAACTTAATTGATATAAACCGAACCATCTATTTTCCATTCAAATACAAAATTCCACACAGTTGCAGCACTCAAAACAAACACAAACCCACACAATTGAGCCAAAATCATTTCATAACTAGAGTGAAGTCAATAATGGCCAAAAGAGACATACATGTTCATCGAAATCCTTAAGACGAGGTGTGGTCGAGCAGTTTCACCCTGCTAAAAATATGGAGCATGAACACAACAACAAGATCAAACAATAGTCTGACTAGGATGGCAGCCAACGGGAAGGGTAAAGGTGACATGCATTAAAGCACGTAATCTCCACCCTCATCCCATTTACTCCACAATACATGCCAACAAGCCTTCAATTAACACCATTAATCAACTAGTGCATCGATAATATCGACACATTTAAACCATAGAATAATCCAAGTCCACATAATAATTCAACCATTTGCAATCACCTTGCCAAATGCGCCACCTATGTTTACATTTCTGATATAACTCAAATAAATCGCTTGACCATTACACAATATAAACGTTCATGTATAGAATCATCACCAAATAGCATGATCAAAATCGACCCGAAACATAGCATAATCACCATAAAAAAGGCAAGCCATCACTTCCATGAGCCACCAACATTATAACATATGTATATCAGCTATTGATTCCATTAAGCAATCCATAACCAATGCATTGTCACCTTGCCAAATGCACCACCAAAATTTCCACCATATGCATATAAAAATGTAACTTAACAATATTTCATAGCCATTTCTTTGTTAGCTAGGACTTAACCACTATCAACAAGTATTTTCATGCATATAGTATCGCATAGCTAGGTCTCTTTTGCATTAGATATAATATTTTTCTTTTCCTCAAAATTCCTTTCTAAAATTTTCACTAACATTTTTGTTGTACAGGTGCGAGAAAAATAAATACCATAAATGAATAATAGGTTGTAGTATCATGAAGGAACAACCTATCAAATCTTAACTGATATCAACGACAACCATATTCTCATCAACCATGTAAAACTTTGTAGCACATCATCATAACATTGAAAATGAACAGACCTGATCTTCAAAAGTTCAAGGGGGTCCCACCTACTAGCATTATTTAGTCTTATATAATAATAGGCTTAGCAACACTTTGCAGGCGAAATTACGTTGACGTTTTCAATCGTCAACAACCATCAAGTCTTTCAAATTGTGTTTCACCAAGTTATACAATCAAATCCCTGAACTCATTCAACCTCAGAACCAAGCCACTTTCATGCATTACTACAATGCATTACCTTCCCCCTATCGTCATAGGCTTGAGGAAAAAAACATTGATAATCTCAGTTCCGCTCTGCATGCTTGTTCGGAGTATGAAGAACAACTTGAAAGAATTGGTCTTCCCCGGGGAGGATCGGTTAGATAGACATATATGTTCACCCTTTTACAGCTAGTACAAGACATGAACAATCATATGATAGAGTATGAATGGAAAGGAATTGTCTCCCCTCTCACCCCTGGAGTTTCATCTTCTTCTGCAACCCCCTTTAGAAATCCGGTTGAAAATAATTTTTAGCCTAAAGTTATCTTGCCTCGAAATTGGTGTAGCTTCTGTGAGGAACACCATGAGGAAACCAAATGTGAGGTAAATAAGAGTGCTAGAGATAAGATCTTTGGTAAGAGACCAGAAGCTACTATCGTTTTCCTAGATTTTGGAGAGCCAGAAGATGTCATGGTCATCAATACTAGGAACAAAGCCTATGCTCCCAAGGGAAAATTTGATCCTCCCCACAATTCTTCTAGCCCGACCTCATCCTCACCCTCTGCTACTGTTCAGGTTCCTAAGGTTCCTAACAGTCAAGGAAAAACTTCTCCTCTCCCCTCTTCCAAATATAATATCTTAAACCAGTTGGCCAACATAAAATCATATGCGACCCTTTTGGACATGGTTGTCGTCCCTGAACAACAGATGCATCCGAAACAATTCATGGAAGGAAAATATTCCATTGTAGCCAATCTTTCTGAAGAGGTAAACGAAGAGGATTCATCTATAAATAAAGTAGGTGTACATAACTTTAGATACCCTGTAAAAAATATCCCTTTTTATATTTATGTAAGGATTATGGATAAGATTGCCCATTGTTTCCTCATTGATGGCGGTTTGGGCCCAAGTGTGATGTCGAAGATTATTATGGAAGATCTAGGCTTGTCTTGTACAAATGAAAACGCCAGAAGCATGCTCTCCTATAATAGTCTACAACAAATAACCATAGGCGAGATCAAGGATGTGACCTTAGTTTTATGCGCTCATCCTGAAATAAGGACAACCCTTGGCATTCAGGTAATTGATATGCATGTAAGGAATTACTAAATTATCTTGGGAAGAGATTCGAAAGCCTTAACAAGTGGATACCTCTCACTCAAGGAGATGCATTTGTCCGTGCCTCGGAATGTTAAGAACATTATAGTCCTTAGAGAGGAAAGGATTTCACCCTACATAGAGAGTGTTCCACAATCTAGTGTAAACTATATTGAAGAGGACATAGGAGTGTATTCCATCTTTGTTGAGGAGGATAATATTCCTTTGGAAAAAATCGATTTAGATGATGATATGTGGCACATGCACTTTTATGGCTCACACTCTAATGAAGGTAATGGGGTTGGCTTTATCTTGGTTTCCCCTGTAGGGAAAATTCACAATTTGTCTTACAGGTTGGAGTTTACTTGTACAAACAATGTCACTGAATTCAAAGCTTTAATATTAGGCATTGAAAGAACCCTTAATCTTGGTTGTGGTCACCTTTCAGTTTTTGGATATTCTGAGCTTGTTGTGAACCTGATACGTAAGATATGCTCTCCTAGCAACAAGATAATGGAAGAATACACCCAAACGGTTTGGGCACTTATCTCGAACCTTTTATCTTTCAACATCACTCATGTTAAGAGGAAGTTGAATTCAATGGATGATCAGTTAGTTGTCTTTGCAACTTCTCCTAATCAACAACCTTTGCCTAACAGGCCTGATTGTTCTTTTCAACCTCTATATCATTCACATATCCTGGACAATGTAGAATCTTGGCAGGTCTTCCCTAATGATGAGAGCATTTGTGCTTTCATTCAAGATGAACCTCTTAAGCCCAAGGAAATGGCACCCATAGAAAACAACAAAATTCCTAAGGGCTCTACTCCTCTTGAGAGTTCGTTTTCATCGAGTGATGTAGGAAATAAAAAGAAACAAAGAGAAGAGGGGTCAAGAAGGGAGGTGGGTGAAACCATCTCTTGGAATATTGGGGCACTCAAATCTTCAAAGACTGTTAAAATAAGTACCCAATGTTCTGATAAAGAAGAAATGAAGTTTTCCAAGCTACTTGGTGGATTTCAAAATGTTTTTGCTTGGTCCTATGAGGATCTTCGTGGTTTTGATCTCGGTCTTACATAACATGCTATCCCCATCAAGGAAGGCATGAAACCAGCTAGGCAAAAACCAGGGCCTATTAACTCTGCATTTAAAGCAACTTTTCAAAAGGAGTTGGAAAATCTCTTAAGGGTTGGGATTATTTTTCAAGTCTACCCTAAATGGGCTTCCAGTTGGATATTTGTTTCGAAGACCACTGATCATATTAGAACCTGCATTAATTTTCACACTTTTAGTTGGGCTATTATGAGAAATCCTTTTCCTCCTCTTAGTATGGGAATGATTGTGCAGTAGGTTGTAAGTCAAGGGAATACAATAACCTCACCTATAAGGATGGTGAGACCAATGTTGAGGAAAAGATATGAATTGATCTTACTCAAGCATTTTCAGACTTTACTTGGCTAAAGTAAAGTAGACGAGAATATCACCCTATGTTTATAGCCAACCAAAAATATATATCCTAACTCACAAGTATTAATTACAAGTGCTTAGGCTAGTCTTTTATCAACGAAAGCTTGCTAGAAATTCATTTTTTATGTATTTTTTTTAACATATCAGTTGCTGAAATAAATGTAAGAACATAATTAAAGACACCAAGATGATACTCAAGATATATGAGACATAAAGCAATCCTTTATTTCATTCCAATTCACCAAAGAGTCATTTTCTTTACAAAACTTCACACAGAAATCTTGGACCAATGTCAAACTTAGAAATCCTCGATGGAACATACAAAAGGACCTCTGACAGAAAACCAAAACTAAACTCTAAAAGCTAGATCAGATTGCCACAGATTGTTGCCCACTCGACTCTGCACAATAGCCTTTATCAGTTATGAAAATTAATTCATAAACAGACAAGTCTACACAGACTATCAAAGATAGATCAACACCTTTGAAGAACAAGTGTCTAAATGATTTGATTCATCCTTGAATATTGTTGTCAACAATAAGACCCTAATATCACAAAAGAGAATTAGCTTGTGATGAATATATGAATGAATGAAAATTGAACTATCTCATCATAAACTCAAAGAGCAAACCTTATCATGCTTTGTGCTTCTATCCTTTTCTTGTTCCTCCCCTTAGTTCATCTTTTAACAATTTAGAATTGGTTAGAGTAGTTGAACTAACTTATTAGTTAAGCTAACATAAGTCCTTAACTAACTTTAGTTAAGGAGGGGGGGGGGAAGTAATAATCATAATAGGGTCATAATTAGATAATAACTAATAGGTGGGACCCCCTTGTGCCTCCCTTCAAAAAAATATTTTCCTTTGACAATTTTAGCTCTTAAATTTGAAAATATTTCAAACTAATACTCATATATCAAAATTAAAACATGTTTTCCAAAATCCAAGGAGTCCGCTATCATAAAACAATAAATAACATAAAATTTAAAAACCATATTTTCCAGTCTATGAAGCAACCCTTCCTTGGTTGTTGTTGTCACCTCCTGATTTCCCTGAAATTGCCCTGAGTTGGGCAGAGCCTTTAGGCTTTATCTCATTGATCACATGGGACCAATCATCCCTCAAATGCATTCATGAAGACACATATTTCTCAGAGTCATCGGAGGGTGAGGAATGGGTAGCAACATATTTTACTTTATCAGATGCATGGTGGGCTTCAGTCTTCAATCTCTTGTTGGCATGGGAGGATTTCACTGGCGAGTGGTTAGGGGAAACTTGGGCAATGGGGTTCAAAGGTGGGGGAGCAATCAAGGTTAATTTTGGCCAGCCATGGTGTTGGGAACACAAACTGCGTGAGAAACCCCAATATTTGTAACCAATGCCAGCCATCAACCAAAACATCAAAAGTGTGAATATTAGTGACTGTATATCAACTAGCAAATGCCATTGTAGTAGAGAAACAACCAACTGAATAGGCCATGGTAGCTACACATAACCAGGTATCCAATCAAAACAAGGTAGAGGCCCTTCCATTAAAATCATTGAGTTACTTAGCATAAGTCGGGTGATTGTGACCTTAAAAAGAAAATAGCAATGTAAGGTTTATGCTAATATCACAAAGGCAATGATGGGAATCCATATCAACAGGATGGATATACAACCCATGGGTGAGCCCATATTCAAGGTAATAGACCACAATAACTGGAAACAACTTGACAGGCTTGACAGTTTCCCTATGCAACCCCAGCCTGGACTTCGAGGCCAAAGGTGTATGCACAAGGGGTTGTGGTGCTTATGGATGGGAGACAGTCCCTTGACAAGGCTAAAACAAGAAAACAGGGACCCAATAACCATGAAGACAATCATCCATCCATGATTTTAAACAAAACCCTTCAACCAACATGCAGTAGTAATAAAGAACTATCACCCAGGAAGACTAACAATCCAATGAACTTAACTGATATAAGTTGAACCATCTATTTTCCATTCAAATCCAAAATTCCACACAGTTGCAGCACTCAAGACAAACACAAACCCACACAACTGAGCCAAAATAATTTCATAACCAGGGTGAAGTCAAGAATGGCCAAAAGAGACATACCTGTTAAACGAAATCATTAAGATGAGGTGTGGCCGAGTGGTTTCACCCTGCTAAAAATATAGAGCATGAACACAAATACAAGATCAAACAATAGTCTGACTAGGGTGGCAGCCAACGAGAAGGGTAAATGTGACGTGCGATAAATGCACGTCGCCTCCACCCTCATCTCATTTACTCCACAGTACATGCCAACAAACCTTCCATTAACACCATTAATAGTATGGACACATTTAAACCATAGCATAATCCAAATCCACATAATAATTCAACCATTTGTAATCACCTTGCCAAATGCGCCACCTATGTTTACATTTCCGATATAACTTAAATAAATCGCTTGACCACTACACAATCTAAATGATCATGTATAGAATCATCACCAAATAGCATGATCAACATCAACCCGAAACATAGCATAATCACCATAAAAAAGGCAAGCCATCACTTCCATGAGCCACCAACATTATAACATATGTATATCAGCTATTGATTCCATTAAGCAATCCATAACCGATGCATTGTCACCTTGCCAAATGCACCACCAAAATTTCCACCATATGCATATAAAAATGTAACTTAACAATATTTCATAGCCATTTCTTTGTTAGCTAGGACTTAACCACTATCAACAAGTATTTTCATGCATATAGTATCGCAGAGCTAGGTCTCTTTTGCATTAGATAAAGTATTTTTCTTTTCCTCAAATTCCTTTCTGCAATTTTCACTAACATTTTTATTGTACATGTGCGAGAAGAACAAATACCATAAATGAATAGCAGGTTGTAGTATGATGAAGGAAAAACATCTCAAAGCTTAATTGATATCAACGACAACCATATTCTCATCAACCATGTAAAACTTTGTAGCACGTAATCATAACATTGAAAATGAACAGACCTGATCTTCAAAAGTTCAAGTGGGTCCCACCTACTAGCATTATTTAGTCTTATATAATAATAGGCTTAGCAACACTTTGCGGGCGAAATTACGTTGACATTTTCAATTGTCAACAAACTAGCGACTCCATAGGGAATTTTTTTTTTAACAAATTAGAACTTAGAACTCATGGTTTCGGAGACCAAGAATAGTAATCTCAAGAAGACGTGACTCGAATGATTATGCAACAGGGGGAAGTGAGCGGATTTAATGGAAAGATGACCGGGAATTTGGGAATAACTCATGAAAAGTGTTAAGTATGAGGGGCTTTACCACTGTATGCATAATCATTTGACTGGAATAAGATCTTAACTTGAAAGAGGAAACTTATAGATTTTCTCTTAAGCTCTTGATGGATGAAGAAATGGAAAGAAGAAGCAGGAAACAACCAATTCCCCGTAAGATAGCAGCGGAAATATCTAACAAATTCAAGGGCCCTTCAGCGGAGATATCATAGAAACTGTGCAAGCTTGATTGTTATTGACTAATAATGCTTTGCAGGAGTGTCATTGTGGCCTAATTGATCCAATAATATAACCTTACCAAATACTAAAAGATGATAAAGACAAAATTTGCAACAGAAGTAATAATGCAGAAAATTAAAACAGCAATAGTAAAAGACACAAATAAAACGCAGCAACAAAAAATTTAACTCAGAAAGTAGAAACCAAAGTGTTGTAAAGAAGAAAAAGAAGCACAAAAAATTGAAAACAAAGCTAAGCTACTAGTATACAGAAAGATCCCATCCGCAAAGAAAAATTTTCACGCTGGTCCCTCGCAATATTTCAAGAGAGGACTGTTAGTGTTGTGAGAAAACCATTTTCTCTATAATTCCTTTAAAATTTATGAGTTAGTGTCCAAGACAAAAGTAATCTAGAAATGACCCAACACTCGACACTCTGACGTAACTATCAGACTTTTGACGCATACAATTAAATCATAAAGATAAACATGGAGACTGACCAATTCATAGAAAGTTGTGTGTATAGGTATTTTTAAGGTGATACTTGTATCAAATAAGCCAGAGGGCAGGAAATTGTAAGACATAGTATCGCAATTATAAATGAAAGTGGTTTTGTGATAAATTGCCCCTTCTACCTTGATTTTATTGTAACCAAAGAAACTATCAAGTAAGGGCTCCAAGTATAACTCTACAATATGTTGATGAAACGGTTCCATATTGAGAGGAGGGAAAGGATTTCTTATAATTTCTTGTCTGAAATTTCAAAGATTAATGCAAGTTCTAAAATTATCAGGGGTCTTCAAAGTAGGTTCCCCATTGGAAACCCCTTCAGGGTGGACAAAAGAAAACATTTAAGTTCTTAAGGAATTCCTCAACTCCCTTTGAAAGGTTGCTTCTAGTGCAGAGTTCACAAGTCTTTGTTTTTAACTGGTTGTTTCCATAATATGTTGAACAAGACCTGGATCAAAACCACAAAGACCCGCATTAAACCAAGCAAAAACCTTTTGAAATCCACTAAGTGATTCAACAGATTTCATTTCTTCTTTATCAAAACCCTGGATATTTATTTTAACGTTCGATGAAGATCCAAGTGTCCTAATGTTCATGGAGATGGCTTCAACCACCTTCAGTTGTGACTCCTCCTTTTCTTTATTGCCTCCAACACTCAATGAAAATGAACTCTCAAGAGGAATCAATCCCTCAAGAATATTATTATTTTTCGTGGATATAATTTCCTTGGGATTAAGAGGTTCATCTTGGATGATCACAAAAATGCTCTCATCATCAGGGAGGGTCTCCCAAGATCCTACATGGACAGTAATATACGTATGATATAGCAGTTGAAAAGCACAGTCAGGCCTGTGAGGCGAAATTTGTTGATTGGGGAAGGTTGCAAATACAACTAACCGATCAGCCATGGAATTCAATTCCTTATTCACATGAGTGATATTGAAAGATAGAAGGTTCGAGACAAGTGCCCAAACAGTCTGAAAGTATTCTTCTATCAGCTCGTTGCCATGAGAGCATATTTTGTGTATCACATTCACAACAAGATCAAAACTTCCAAAAACCGAAAGGTGACCACAACCAAGATTAAGGGTGTTCTCAATGCCTAATAATAAAGCTTTGAAGTCGGTGACATTATTCGAACAAGCAAACTCTAACATGTAGCACAGATTATGATTTTTCTCTACAGGAGAAACCAAGGTAATACTAGGCCCATTTCCTTCACTAGAGCATCAACCATCAACATACATATGCCATAAATCCTTATCTAAATCAGTTCTTTCCAAAGGAATATTATCCTCTTCATCAAAGATGGAATATACTCCTAGGTCTTCTTCGACATAGTTTACGTTGGGTTGCGGAACATTCTCTATGTAAGGTGAAATCCTTCCCTCTCTATGAACTATGATATTTTTATCATTCTGAGGAACGGATAAATGTGTCTCGTCGAGCGAGAGGTATCCAAATGTTAGGGATTTCCAATCTCTTCCCAAGATAATTGAATAATTTCTCATAGGAATATAAATCACCTGAATGTTGAGGGTTGTCTTTATCTTAGAATGAGTGCATAAAACCAAAGTTACATCCTTAATCTCGCCTATAGTCATTTTTTGAAGACTATTATAGGAAAGCATGCTTCTGGAATTTTTGTTTGTACAATATAAGCCTAACTCTTCCATAATAATCTTCAACATGACACTTGGGCCTGAACCACCATCAATGAGGCAACAGTGGGCAATTTTATCCATAACATTTACAGAAATATAAAAAGTTTGATTTTTTACAGGGTATCTGAAGTTATGTACACCTACTTTATTTACAAAAGAATCCTCTTCGTTTACCTCTTCAGAAAGATTGGCTACAATGGAAGATTTTCCTTCCATGAATTGTTTCAGATGCATTTGTTGTTCAGGGACGAAAACCATGTCTAGGAGGGTTGCATCTGCCTTGATGTTGGCCAATTGATTCAAGATATTGTATTTCGAAGAGGGGGGAGGAGGAGTGATCCCTTGACTCTCAGGAATTTTGGGAACCTGGGGCATAGCAGCGGTTGAAGATGAACTCGGGTTAGAAGAACTGCGAGGAGGGTCAAATTTGCCTTTTTGGGGCATAGGCTTTGTTCCTAGTATTGATGACCATGACATCTTCTGGCTCGGAAAAATCTAGGACAACAATAGTAGCTTCTGGTCTTTTACCAAAGATCTTGTCTCTGACACTCTTCCTTACCTCACATGTGGTTTCTTCATGGTGTTCCTCGCAAAATTAACACCAACTTCGAGGCAGGATAGCCTTTGGCTAGAACTTTTTTTCAACCGGACCTCTAAAAGGAGGGGCGGAAGAGGATGAAGGTCCAAGGGTGAGTGGGTTAACGGTAGCTTTCCGCTCAAAAGCTATCATACGGTTGTTCATATCTTGTACCAGTTGTAAGAGAGGGGACATATATGTCTGTCTAACTAATTCTCCCTAGGGTAGAATAGTTCGTTCAAGTTGTTCCTCATACTCTGAGCAAGGGTGCAGAGCGGAACCAAGATTATCAATGGCCTTTTCTTCAAGCCTGTGATGGTAAGGAGAAGGCAATGCATTGTAGTAATGCATGAAGGTGGCTAGTTTCTAAGGGAGGATAAGTTTGGGGATTTGATTATACAACTTGGTGAAATTCAAGTTGAAGGACCTGATGATCTCACCATCTTTGTAAGTGGCATTGTTGTACTCCCTTAACTTCTCAGTAAGGCTTTTGGATTGCCTGTAAGTGGATCAAAACTAATAAATCAACTCCTCCCAAGTAGACAATATCTTAGGAGGAAAGTCAAAGAAATCAGTAGCATCCTTTCCATCCAAGGAATTGACAAACAAGTGCATGCAAGTGTCATTGTCGTTAGCCCCTATGTTATGACAAGCATTAGAAAATGCCACTAAGTGTTCATTGGTACTGACAATGTTATTTCCTGAAAACTTAGGCAAATGCTCTTTAAACTTCGGAAGTGGGCGAGTAGAAGTTGCTAGGTTAAGAGGATAGGACACATGCCATGGTGTGGTCATGGCATCTTCTTCGAACTGAAAAAAAACCATACTTTTTAATGACTTTGGTGGGGTTTGTAGTAGATTGGACAGGGATATGGTGGTTGTACAAGCTACCAATCACTAATGACGATGAATATTGGGAATATGGAGCACTTCCAATGCCACCAGGACCACCACTAGATGCCATCTTGTGGATGATAGATGAGGGAAAGAAAGAGGAGCTGGACAAATCGGATAAAGTTATCCTTAGAGCACTTTGTTGGGAAGATAAAACAATGTTTCTTCTTCCTATTTCAGCAATAGGATTGATTTTAGGTGACAAGCCTCTTCTTCTTCTAAAAGCATCAGAATATAAGGACATGAAAGAAAGGCCAAAACTAAAGAAACAAAAAGGTTACTGTTGATTTCTAGGTTGCCTACGTCTAGCTTCCAATTGTTCTTGAACACTAATATTTCTTTCAATTGCTGCCCAAGAATGGTTAAGCTCGACACGTGTCCTAACAGTGTCTAAAATAGTATGAAACAGGTTCAAAGAAATGTTGGTTTGGTCTTGGAGACCAGGCTCAAGATTGGGTTGTCTTGTAACAGAAACGGTCATGAATAGCAAAACAGTCAAAGAATCAAAAACAGAAAAAGAAAGATGTATTGATTAAAATCGAGTATAAAATTTAACCAGAGAGATATCGAAGATCTCCCCAGTATGGCCGCCAAATAAATGTTGAGGAAAAGATATGAATTGATCTTACTCAAGCATTTTCAGACTTTACTTGGATAGAGTAAAGTAGACGGGAATATCACCCTATGTTTATACCCAACCAAAAATATATATCCTAACTCACAAGTATTAATTACAAGTGCTTAGGCTAGTATTTTATCAACAAAGGCTTGCTAGAAATTCACTTTTTATGTATTTTTCTGAACATATCAGTTGATGAAATAAATGTAAGAAAAAAATTTAAGACACGAAGATGATACTCAAGATATATGAGACATAAAGAAATCCTTTACTTCATTCCAATTCACCAAAGATTCATTGTCTTTACAAAACTTCACATAGAAATCTTGGACCAAAGTCAAACTTATAAATCCCTGATGGAACATACAAAAGGACCTCTGACAAAAAACCAAAACTGAACTCTAAAAGTTGGATCAGCTTGCCACAGATTGCTTCCCACTCGACTCTGCACATTAGCCTTTATCAGTTATGAAAATTAATTCATAAACAAACAAGTCTACACAGACTATCAAATATATATCAACACCTCCGAAGAACAAGTGTCTGAATGATTTGATTCAGCCATCAATATTGTTGTCTATGATAAGACCCTGCTATCACAAGAGAGAATTAGGATGTGATGAATATATGAATGAATGAAAACTGAACTATCTCAACATAAACTCAAAGAGAAAACCTTAGAATGCTTTGTGATTCTATCATTTTCTTGTTCCTCCCTTTAGTTCAACTTTTAACAATTTAGAATTGGTTAGAGTAGTTGAACTAACTTATTAGTTAAGCTAACATAAGGCCTTAACTAACTTTAGTTAAGGAGGGGGGGAAAAGTAATAATCATAATAGGGTCATAATTAGATAATAACTAATAGGTGGGACCCCCTTGTGACTCCTTTAGTGATAACAATCATCACATCATAACATAATCCATTTCTTAAGCAAACACACCCCTTGTGACTCCCTTCAAAAAAATATTTTCCTCTGACAATTTTAGCTCTTAAATTTTAAAATATTTCAAACTAATACTCATATATCAAAATTAAAACATGTTTTCCAAAATCCAAGGAGTCCACTGTCATAAAACAATAAATAACATAAAATTTAAAAACCATATTTTCCAGTCTATGAAGCAACCCTTCCTTGGTTGTTGTTGTCACCTCCTGATTTCCCTGAAATTGCCTTGAGCTAGGCAGAGCCTTTAGGATTTATCTCATTGATCACGTGGGAACAATCATCCCTCAAATGCATCAGTGAAGACACGGATTTGTCAGAGTCATTGAAGGGTGAGGAAGGGGCAGTAGCAGCTTTTCCTTTATCAGATGCATGGTGGGCTCCAGTCTTCAATATCTTATTGGCATGGGAGGATTGCACTAGCAAGTGGTTAGGGGAAGCTTGGGTAATGAGGTTCAAAGGTGGGGGAGCAGGCAAGGTTAAGTTTGGCTAGCCATAGTGTTGAGAGACTGTCGGGTGAACAATCTCCTGCCACCCATCATTTTTCGTGACTTCGGGTTGTAAAGTGACACAAGGAGGCACAGGTATATCAGGGGCTTGAGGGGCTTGGAAGGGAGGCCTTTTAGGCCTCGGTTGGACTATTCCCTGTCCAATCCAATTAAACAACCTAGCATGGAACCATTGGCCAAGCTCTTCAGAATCAGCATCAAAATGTATTGAGACTCTAGGCCTCCTTGGGCCTCGGTTCTAGTTACCTCTACCTCTGTTTCCTCGACCATGGCTTCCCCGATTGTAAAAAATCATCCTTCATATGTTAAAAATTAGCAAAACGTCTTTTAAATAACCATGCATGACAACTCCTTAAAAATACAAAATAGATTTTAGTCAGAATGTATTAGGCTCATGCAATCCAATCCATACAAATTGTTCTAAAGTTAATCAATGAGCAAGGAGATGGAAAAATTGTTCAGGGATACATGAGGGGTTTGTAATTAGCGAAAATATGATATAATAAAAGGGGAGAGATATGGTCATTGCTAAATGATAACAACAATCAATTGTAACCAAACCAATAAACCTCATTGCAATCCACATAGAATTCTAGCACTTCTATCCAATCTAACACATAAATTCTCTTAGTTGTGATAAATGTTAGAAAAAGGGGTGAATAAAATGAATATGGGAAATGTGAGGGGGTTGTAATTAGCAGAAAATGAGATAATGAGAGGGGGGGAAAATGTTTACTATTCATGATATTAATCAAGCAATTCATAACATAAACCAACAATCAGATGGCTGAGTAATAATTCATGTATATTTAACTAGTTCATTGTCCAATAATAAAATATCCGACACAAGTGCCATCATTAAAGGTAAGTATTTCACACAATTTGTAATAGGTTTTGTCCCCTTTGTTTGCACATTCTACATGTTATAACAGTCAATAACAGAACTCATTCCCAATATGTAATCATTAACATCCACCATTTCCATACATTTCTCCAATCTATATTTAAAAGTCATATTTCCGAAATAATAAAGAAGTCACTATTTCTGCAATAGAGCCAATCTAGGTCTGTAATGATAATCATTCCCATCAAGATAATCAAAACCTCACATGCCACGACTGAAATTATAATTGACTATACAACATAAAATCCACTATTTAGACCCAAGCTATGCAGAAGTAAATTTCTAAGGCAATGTAACCATGCCACTATAAAACAAAACAACTCAATGTGACTTAAAAACTGAACCAAATAACCAACACGTCTGTCATCAACATTGATCAGTTTGGAATCAATAACGTATTTAAAACTTAGTGGATGTCACTGAGCATGAAAACAACTGAGAAAACTTCATGGTGCAACAATTCCACTAATCACATAGCAACATATGACCATGATATAACTCAATAAATCGTGTCAAGCTATTGATTTAGCCAATCAAGATTGACCAAGCTATGCGCACTTAGTTTTATTCAACCAGGAACAAGATATGCAGTAGATATACCCATTCCAATAATTTACTTTGCAAAACACCCTATACAGAACGTGACCTGTGTGAGCAACCCCAATATTCACAACTAATTCCAGCCATCAACAGAAACATCAAAAGTGTGAATATTAGTGACTGTATATCAACTATCAAATGCCACTGTGGTAGAGAAACAACCAACCGAACAAGCCATGGTAGCTACGCATAACCAGGCATCTAATCGACACAGGGTAGAGGGCCTTCCATTAAAATCGTTGAGTTACTTAGCATAAGGCGGGTCAATGCGACCTTAAAAAGCAAATAGCAATGTAAGGTTTATGCTAATATCACATAGGAAGTGACAGGAATCCATACCAACATGATGGCTATATGACCCACGGGTGAGCCTGTATTCAAGGTAATAGACCACAATAATTGGAAACAACTTGACAAGCTCGACAGTTTCCCTATACAACCCCAGCCTGTAGGGTTAAGGGTTTGCACAGTAGCCTTCACAGGAAGAACGAAACTAACTTCAGTGAGACTTCGAGATTGAAGGTGTACGCAAAAGTGGTTGTGGTGCTTGTGGATGGGAGACAGTCCCTTGACAAGGCCAAAACAATAAAATAGGGACCCAATAACTGTGAAGACAATCATCCAGCCATGATTTTAAACAAAACCCTTCAACCAACACATAGTGGTAATAAAGAACTATCATCCAGGAAGACTGACAATCCAACAAACTTAATTGATATAAGTCGAACCATCTATTTTCCATTCAAATCCAAAATTCCACACAGTTGCAGCACTCAGGACAAACACAAACCCACACAACTGAGCCAAAATCATTTCATAACCAGAGTGAAGTCAAGAATGGCCAAAAGTGACATACTTGTTAATCGAAATCCTTAAGACGAGGTGTGGTTGAGCAGTTTCACCCTGCTAAAAATATGGAGCGTGAACACAACAGCAAGATCAAACAATAGTCCGACTAGGGTGATGGCCAACGGGAAGGATAAAGGTGACATGCAGTAAATGCACGTCACCTCCACCCTCATCTCATTTACTCCATAGTACATGCCAACAAGCCTTCCATTAACACCATTAATCAACCAGTGCATCGATAGTATCGACACATTTAAACCATAGCATAATCCAAGTCCACATAATAATTCAACCATTTGCAATCACTTGCCAAATGCGCCACCTATGTTTACATTTCCGATATGAGGGGGAAGTGACTCGAATGATTATGCAATAGGGGGAAGTGAGCGGATTTAATGGAAAGATGATCGGGAATTTGGGAATAACTCATGAAAAGTGTTAAGTATGAGGGGATTTACCACTGTATGCATAATAATTTGACTGGAATAAGCTCTTAACTTAAAAGAGGAAACTTATAGATTTTCTATTAAGCTCTTGATTGATGAAGAAATGGCAAGCAGAAGCGGAAAACAACCAATTCCCCATAAGATAGCAACAGAAATATGTAACAAATTCAAGGGCCCTTCAGCGGAGATATCATAGCAACTGTGCAAGATTGATTGTTATTGACTAGCAATGCTTTGCAGGAGTGTCACTGTGGCATAATTGATCCAACAATATAACCTGACCAAATACTAAAAGATGATAAAGACAAAATTTGCAACAGAAGTAATAATGCAGAAATTAAAACAGCAGTAGTAAAAGACACAAATAAAATGCAACAACAAAAAATTTAACTCAGACAGCAGGAACCAAAGTGTTGTAAAGAAGAAAAAGAAGCACAAAAAATTGAAAACAAAGCTAAGCTACTAGTATACAAAAAGATCCCATCAGCAAAGAAAATTTTTCACGTTGGTCCCTCGCAATACTTCAAGACAGGACTATTAGTGCTGTGAGAAAATCATTGTCTCTGTAATTCCTTTAAAATTTCCGAGTTAGTGTCCAAGACAAAAGTAATATGGAAATGGCCCAACACTTGACACTCTAACGTAACTATCAGCCTTTTGACGCATACAATTAAATCATCAAGATAAACATGGAGACTGACCAATTCATAGAAAGTTGTGTGTATAGGTCTTTTTAAGGCGATACTTGTATCAAATAAACCAGAGGGCAGGAAATTGTAAGACATAGTATCGCAATTAAAAATGAAAGTGGTTTTGTGATAAATTGCCCCTTCTACCTTGATTTTATTGTAACCAAAGAAACTGTCAAGTAAGGGCTCCAAGTATAACTCTACGATATGTTGATGAAACAGTTCCATATTGAGAGGACCGAAAGGATTTCTTATAATTTCTTGTCTAAAAGTTCAAAGACTAATGCAGGTTCTAAAATTATCAGGGGTCTTCGAAGCAAGTTCCCCATTACAAACTCCTTCAGGGTGGACAAAAGAAAACATTTCAACTCTTAAGGAATTCCTCAACTCCCTTTGAAAGGTTGCTTCCAGTGCAGAGTTCACGAGTCTTTGTTTTTGCCTGTGGGTTTTCATAATATGTTTAACAAGACCTGGATCAAAACCACGAAGACCCGCATTAAACCAAGCAAAAACCTTTTGAAATCCACTAAGTAATTTAGAAAAATTCATTTCTTCTTTATCAGAACAATGGATATTTATTTTAACATTCGATGAAGATCCAAGTGTCCTAATGTTCATGGATATGGCTTCAACCACCTTCAGTTGTGACTCCTCCTCCTTTTCTTTATTGCCTCCAATACTCAATGAAAATGAACTCTCAAGATGAATCAAGCCCTCAAGAATCTTATTATTTTTCATGGATATAATTTCTTTGGTATTAAGAGGTTCATCTTGGATGATCGCACAAATGCTTTCATCATCAAGGAGGGCCTTCCAAGATCCTACATGGACAGGAATGTATGTATGATATAGCAGTTGAAAAGCACAGTTTGGCCTGTGAGATGAAAGTTGTTGATTAGGGAAGGTTGCAAAGACAGCTAACTGATCAACCATGGAATTCAATTCCCTCTTCACATGAGCGATATTGAAAGATAGCAGGTTCGAGACAAGTGCCCAAATAGTTTGGGAGTATTCTTCTATCAGCTCGTTACCAGGAGAGCATATTTTGCGTATCACGTTCACAACAAGATCAGAACTTCCAAAAACCGAAAGGTGACCACAACCGAGATTAAGGGTGTTCTCAATGCCTAATAATAAAGCTTTGAAATCAACGACATTATTCGAACAAGCAAACTCTAACCTGTAGGACAGATTATGAATTTTTCTTGCAGAAGAAACCAAGGTAATGCCAACCCCATTTCCTTCACTAGAGCATGAACCATCAACATACATATGCCATAAATCCTTATCTAAATCAGTTCTTTCCAAAGGAATATTATCCTCTTCAGCAAAGATGGAATATACTCCTAGGTCTTCTTCGACATGGTTTACGTTGGGTTGCGAAACATTCTCTATGTAGGGTGAAATCCTTCCCTCTCTAAGAACTATGATATTTTTACCATTCTGAGGAAAGGATAAATGTGTCTCGTTGAGCGAGAGGTATCCACATGTTAGGGCTTTCCAATCTCTTCCCAAGATAATTGAATAATTTCTCATAGGAATATCAATCACCTGAATGTTGAGGGTTGTCTTTATCTCAGGATGAGCGCATAAAACCAAGGTTACATCCTTAATCTCACCTATGGTCATTTGTTGAAGACTATTATAGGAAAGAAAGCTTTTGGAATTTTCATTTGTACAAGATAAGCCTAACTCTTCCATAATAATATTCGACGTGACACTTGGGCCTGAACCACCATCAATGAGGCAACAGTGAGAGATTTTATCCATAACATTTACAAAAATATAAAAAGGGGGATTTTTTACAGGGTATCTGAAGTTATGTACACCTACTTTATTTACAGAAGAATCCTCTTTGTTTACCTCTTCAGAAAGATTAGCTACAACGGAAGCTTTTCTTTCCACGAATTGTTTCAGATGCATCTATTGTTCAGGGATGACAACCATGTCTAGGAGGGTTGCATCTGCCTTGATGTTGGCCAATTGATTCAAGATATTATATTTGGAAGATGGGGTAGGAGGAGTGAGCCCTTGACTCTCATGAATTTTGGGAACCTGGGGCGTAGCAGCGGTTGAATTTGAACTCGGGTTAGAAGAACTCGGGGGAGGGTCAAATTTGCCTTTTTGGGGCATAGGCTTGGTTCCTAGTATTGATGACCATGACATCTTTTGGCTCGGAAAAATATAGGACAACGATAGTAGCTTCTCGTCTTTTACCAAAGATCTTGTCTCTGACACTCTTCCTTACCTCACATGTGCTTTCTTCGTGGTGTTCCCTGCAAAATTTACACCAACTCTGAGGCAGAATAGCCTTTGACTGGAAATTATTTTCAACCAGACCTCTAAAAGGAGGGGCAGAAGAGGATAAAGGTCCAGGGGTGAGTGGGTTAATAGTACCTTTCCACTCAAAAGCTATCATGCGGTTTTTCATATCTTGTACTAGTTGTAAGAGAGTGGACATATATGTCTCACTAACTGATTCTCCCTAGGGTAGACCAATTTGTTCAAGTTGTTCCTCATACTCTGAGCAAGTGTGCAGAGCAGAACCGATATTATCAATGGCCTTTTCTTCAAGCCTGTGATGGTAAGGAGAATCCAATGCATTGTAGTAATGCATGAAGACGTCTTGGTTCTGAGGGTGGATAAGTTCAGGGATTTGTTTATACAACTTGGTGAAACACAAGTTGAAGGATCTGATGGTCTCACCATCTTTGTAAGTGATGTTGTTGTACTCCCTTAACTTCTCAGCATGGCTTTTGGATTGCCCATAAGTGGATCAAAACTAATAAATCAACTCCTCCCAAGTAGACAAGACCATAGGAGGAAGGTCAAAGAAATCAGTCGCAGCCTTTCCTTCCAAGTAATTGACAAACAAGTGCATGCAAGTGTCATTGTCGTTAGCCCCTATGTTATGACAAGCATTTGAAAATGACACTAGGTGTTCATTGGTACTAACAGTGTTATTTCCTGAAAACTTAGGCAAATGCTCTTTAAACTTCGGAAGCGGGTGAGTAGCAGGTGCTAGGTTAAGAGCAGAGGACACATGCCATGGTGTGGTCATGGCATCTTCTTCGAACTGAAAAAAGCTATACTTTTTATTGACTTTGGTGGGGTTTGTCATAGATTGGACAGGGATATGGTGGTTGTACAAGCTACCAATCACTAATGATGATGAATATTGGGAATATGGAGCACTTCCAGTGCCACCAGATCCACCACTAGATGCCATCTTGTGGATGATAGATGAGGGAAAGAAAGACTAGATGGACAAATCGGATAAATTTCTCCTTAGAGCACTTTGTTGGGAAGATAAAACAACGTTTCTTCTTCCTATTTCAGCAATAGGATTGATTTTAGGTGACAAGCCTCTTCTTCTTCTAGAAGCATGAGAATCTAAGGACATGAAAGAAATGCCAAAAATGAAGAAACAAAAAGGTTATTGTTGATTTCTAGGTTGCCTACGTCTAGCTTCCAATTGTTCTTGAACACTAATATCTCTTTCAATTGCTTCCCAAGAATGGTGAAGTTCGGCATGGGTCCTAGCAGTGTCTAAAATAGTATGAAACAGGTTCAAAGCAATGTTGGTTTGGTCTTGGAGACCGGGCTCAAGATTGGGTTGTCTTGCAACAGGAACAGTCATGAATAGAAAAACAGTCAAAGAATCAAAAACAGAAAAAGAAAGATGTATCGATGAAAATCAAGTATAAAATTTAACCAGAGAGATATCGAAGATCTCCCCAGTATGGCCGCCAAATAAATGTTGAGGGAAATATATGAATTGATCTTACTCAAGCATTTCTAGACTTTACTTGGCTAAAGTAAAGTAGACGGGAATATCACCCTATGTTTATACCCAACCAAAAATATATATCCTAACTCACAAGTATTAATTACAAGTGCTTAGGCTAGTCTTTTATCAACAAAAGCTTGTTGGAAATTCACTTTTTATGTATTTTTCTGAACATATCAGTTGATGAAATAAATGTAATAACAAAATTTAAGACACGAAGATGATACTCAAGATATATGAGACATAAATCAATCATTTATTTCATTCCAATTCACCAAAGAGTCATTGTCTTTACAAAACTTCACACAAAAATCTTGGACCAAAGTCAAACTTATAAATCCTCGATGGAACATACAAAAGGACCTCTGAAAAAAAACCAAAACTGAACTCTAAAAGTTGGATCAGCTTGCCACAGATTTCTTCCCACTCGACTCTGCACATTAGCCTTTATCAGTCATGAAAATTAATTCATAAACAAACAAGTCTACACAGACTATCAAAGATAGATCAACACCTCTAAAGAACAAGTGTCTAAATGATTTGATTCAGCCATGAATATTGTTGTCTACGATAAGACCCTACTATCACAAAACAGAATTAGGATGTGATGAATATATGAATGAATGAAAACTGAACTATTTCAACATAAACTCAAAGAGCAAACCTTAGCAAGCTTTGTGCTTCTATCATTTTCTTGTTCCTCCCCTTAGTTCAACTTTTAACAATTTAGAATTGGTTAGAGTAGTTGAACTAACTTATTTGTTAAGCTAACATAAGGCCTTAACTAACTTTAGTTGGGGGGGGGGGGAAGTAATAATCATAATAGCGTCATAATTAGCTAATAACTAATAGGTGGGACCCCCTTGTGACTCCTTTAGTGATAGCAATCATCACATCATAACATAATCCATTTCTTAAGCAAACACGCCCCTTGTGCCTCCCTTCAAAAAAATATTTTCCTTTGACAATTTTAGCTCTTAAATTTTAAAATATTTCAAACTAATACTCATATATCAAAATTAAAACATGTTGTCCAAAATCCAAGGAGTCCACTGTCATAAAACAATAAATAACATAAAATTTAAAAACCATATTTTCCAGTCTTTGAAGCAACCCTTCCTTGGTTGTTGTTGTCACCTCTTGATTTCCCTGAAATTGCCTTGAGTTGGGCAGAGCCTTTAGGATTTATCTCACTGGTCACGTGGGAACAATCATCCCTAAAATGCATTCATGAAGACATGGATTTGTCAGAGTCATTGAAGGGTGAGGAAGGGGCAACAACAACTTTTCATTTATCAGATGCATGGTGGGCTTCAGTCTTCAATCTCTTGTTGGCATGGGAGGATTGCACTGGCAAGCGGTTAGGGGAAGCTTGGGCAATGAGTTTCAAAGGTGGGGGAGCAGGCAAGGTTAAGTTTGTCTAGCCACGGTGTTGTGAGATTGTCGGGTGAAAAATCTCCTGCCACCCATCATTTTCTGGGACTTCATGTTGTAAAGAAACACGAGGAGGCACAGGTATACAGGGGGCTTGAGCGGCTTGCAAAGGAGGCCTTTCAGGCCTGGGTTGGACTATTCCCTATCCAATCCAATTAAATAACCAAGCATGGAACAATTGGCCAAGCTCCTCAAAATCAACATCAAAATGTATTGAGAACCTAGGCCTCCTTGGGCCTCAGTTCCAGTTACCTCTACCTCTGTTTCCTCGGCCATGGCTTCCCGGACTGAAAAAAATCATCCTACATATGTTAAAAATTAGCAAATAGTCTTTTAAATAACCATGCATGACAACTCCTTAAAAATACAAAATAGATTTGGCTCATAATGTATTAGAATCATGCAATCCAATCCATACAAATTGTTCTAATGTTAATCAATGAGCATGGGGATGGAAAAAATGTTCAGGGATACATGAGGGGTTTGTAATTAGCGAAAATATGATATAATGAAAGGGGAGAGATATGGTCACTGCTCAATGATAACAACAATCAACTGTAAGCAAACCAATAAACCTCACTGCAATCCACACAGAATTGTAGCACTTCTATCTAATCTAACACATAAATTCTCTTAGTTGTGATAAATGTTAGAATAGGGGGTGAATAAAATGAATATTGGATATGTGAGGGGGTTGTAATTAGCGGAAAATGAGATAATGAGAGGGGAAAAAAATGTTTATTGTTCATGAGATTAATCAAGCAATCCATAACATAAACCAACAATCAGATGATTGAGTAATAATTCATGTATATTTAACTAGTTCACTGTCCAATAATAAAATATCCAACATAGTGCCATCATTAAAGGTAAGTATTTCACACAATTTGTAATAGTTTTTTTCCCCTTTGTTCCCACATTTTGCATGTTATAAGAATTCATTCCCAATATGTAATCATTAACATCCACCATTTCCATACATTTCTCCAATCTATATTTAAAAGTCATATTTCTGAAATAATAATGAAGTCACTATTTCTGCAATAGATCCAATCAAGGTCTGTAATGATATTCGTTCCCATAAAGATAATCAAAACCTCACATTCCACGACTGAAATTATAATTGACTATACAACCAAACAACCACTATTTAGACCCAGGCTATGCAGGAGTAAATTTCTAAGGCAATGTAACCATGCCACTGTAAAACAAAACAACTAAATGTGACTTAAAAAACGAACCAAATAACCAACACAGCTGTCATCAACATTGGTCAATTTGCAATCAATAACGCGCTTAAAAATTAGTGGATATCACTGAGCATGAAAACAACAGAGAAAACTTCATGGCGCAACAATTCCACTAATCACATAGCAACATATGACCACAATATAACTCAATAAATCGTGTCGACCTATTGATTTAGCCAATCGTGATTGACCAAGCTGTCTGCACTTAGTTTTACTCAACCAGTAACAAGATATGCAATAGATATACCCATTCCAATAATTTACTTTGCAAAACACCCTATACAGAACGTGACATATGTGAGCAACCACAATATTTGTAACCAATGCCAGCCATCAACCGAAACATCAAAAGTGTGAATATTAGTGATTGTATATCAACTAACAAATGCCACTGTGGTAGAGAAACAACCAACTGAACAAGCCATGGTAGTTACGCATAACCAGGCATCCAATCGACATAGGGTGGACGCCCTTCCATTAAAACCATTGAGTTACTTAGCATAAGGTGGGTCAATGTGACCTTAAAAAGCAAATAGCAATGTAAGGTTTATGCTAATATCACAGAGGCAGTGACGAGAATCCATACCAACATGATGGTTATACGACCCATGGGTGAGTCCGTATTCAAGGTAATAGACCATAATAATTGGAAACAACTTGACAGGCTTGATAGTTTCCCTATACAACCCCAGCCTATAGGGTTAAGGGTTTGCACAGTAGCCTTCACAGGAAGAACGAAACTAACTTTAGTGAGACTTCGAGACTGAAGGTGTATGCATAAGGGGTTGTGGTGCTTGTGGATGGGATACAGTCCCTTGACAAGGCCAAAACAATAAAATAGGGACCCAATAACCGTGAAGACAATCATCCAGCCATGCTTTTAAACAAAACCCTTCAACCAACACATAGTGGTAATAAATAACTATCATCCAAGAAGACTAACAATCCAATGAACTTAATTGATATAAGCCGAACCATCTATTTTCCATTCAAATACAAAATTCCACACAGTTGCAGCACTCAGGACAAACACAAACCCACACAACTGAGCCAAAATCATTTCATAACCAGAGTGAAGTCAAGAATGGCCAAAATAGACATACATGTTAATCAAAATCCTTAAGACGAGGTGTGGCCGAGCAGTTTCACTCTGCTAAAAATATGGAGCATGAACACAACAAAAAGATCAAACAATAGTCTGACTAGGGTGGCGGCCAACAGGAAGGGTAAAGGTGACATGCAGTAAATGCACGTCACCTCCACCCTCATCTCATTTACTCCACAGTACATGCCAACAAGCCTTCTATTAACACCATTAATCAACCAGTTCATAGATCGTATCGACACATTTAAACCATAACATAATCCAAGTCCACATAATAATTCAACCATTTGCAATCACCTTACCAAATGGTCCACCTATGTTTACATTTCCAATATAACTCAAATAAATCACTTGACCACTGCACAATATAAATGATCATGTATAGAATCATCACCAAATAGCATGATCAACGTCAACCCGAAACATAGCATAATCACCATAGAAAAGGCAAGCCATCACTTCCATGAGCCACCAACATTATAACATATGTATATCAGCTACCGATTCCATTAAGCAATGCATAACCAATGCATTATCACATTGCCAAATACGCCACCAAAATTTCCACCATATGCATATAAAAATGTAACTTAACAATATTTCATAGCCATTTCTTTGTTAGCTAGGACATAACCACTATCAACAAGTATTTTCATGCATATATTATCGCATAGCTAGGTCTCTTTTGCATTAGATATAGTATTTTTATTTTCCTCAAAATCCCTTTCTGCAATTTTCACTAACATTTTTGTTGTACAGGTGCGAGAAGAACAAATACCATAAATGAATAGCAGGTTGTAGTATCATGAAGGAACAACATATCAAAGCTTAACTAATATCAACGACAACCATATTCTCATCAACCATGTAAACCTTTGTAGCACATCATCATAACATTGAAAATGAACAGACCTGATCTTCAAAAGTTCAAGGGGGTCGGGCCTACAAGCATTATTTAGTCTTTTATAATAATAGGCTTAGCAACACTTTGCGGGAAAAATTACGTTGATGTTTTCAATCGTCAACAACCATCAAGTCTTTGAACTTGTGTTTCACCAAGTTATACAATCAAATCCCTGAACTCATTCGACCTCAGAAAAAATCCGCTTTCATGCATTTCTACAATGCATTACCTTCCCCCTATCGTCATAGGCTTGAGGAAAAAAACATTGATAATCTTGGTTCCGCTCTGCATGCTTGTTCGGAGTATGAAGAACAACTTGAAAGAATTGGTCTTCCCCAAAGAGGATCAGTTAGACAGACATACATATTCACCCTTTTACAGCTAGTACAAGGCATGAAAAATCATATGATAGCGTATGAGCGGAAAGGAACTGTCTCCCCTCTCACCCTTGGAGTTTCATCCTCTTCTGCAACCCCCTTTAGAAATCCGGTTGAAAATAATTTCCAGCCTAAATTTATCTTGCCTTGAAATTAGTGTAACTTCTGTGAGGAACACCAGGAGGAAACCACATGTGAGGTAAAGAAGAGTGCCAGAGATAAGATCTTTGGTAAGAGACCAGAAGCTATTATCGTTGTCCTATATTTTGGAGAGCCAGAAGATGTCATGGTCATCAATACTAGGAACAAATCCTATGCTCCCAAGGGCAAATTTGATCCTTCCCGCAATTCTTCTAGCCCAAGCTCATCATCACCCGCTGCTACTATTCAAGTTCCTAAGGTTCCTGATAGTCAAGAAACAACTTATCCTCTCCCCTCTTCCAAATACAATATCTTGAACCAGTTAGCCAACATAAAAGCATGTGCAACCCTTTTGGACATGGTTGTCATTCATGAACAACATATGCATCTGAAACAATTCATGGAAGGAAAATCTTCCGTTGTAGCCAATATTTCCAAAGAGGTAAATGAAGAGGATTCATCTGTAAATAAAGTAGGTGTACATAACTTTAGATACCCTATAAAAAATCCCCCTTTTTATATTTATGTAAGGATTATGGATAAGATTGCCCATTGTTTCCTAATTGATGGCAGTTCGGTCCCAAGTGTGATGTCGAAGATTATTATGGAAGAGCTAGGCTTGTCTTGTACAAATGAAAATGCCAGAAGCATGTTCTCCTATAATAATCTACAACAAACAACCATAGGCAAGATCAAGGATGTGACCTTAGTTTTATGCGCTCATCCTGAAATAAGGACAAGCCTCAACATTCAGGTAATTGATATGCATGTAAGCAATTACTCAATTATCTTGGGAAGAGATTGGAAATCCTTAATAGGTGGATACCTCTCACTCGATGGGACACATTTATCTGTGCCTCGGAATGTTAAGAACATTATAGTCCTTAGAGAGGAAAGGATTTCACCCTACATAGAGAGTGTTCCACAATCTAGTGTAAACTATATTGAAGAGGACCTGGGAGTGTATTCCATCTTTGGTGAGGAGGATAATATTCCTTTAGAACAAATCGATTTAGATGATGATATGTGGCACATGAACTTTGATGGTTCACACTCTAATGAAGGTAATGAAGCTTGCATTATCTTGGTTTCCCCTGGAGGGAAAATTCACAATTTGTCTTACAGGTTGGAGTTTGCTTGTACAAACAATGTCACTGAATTCGAAGCTTTAAAATTAGGCATTTAAACTGCCCTTAATCTCGGTTGTGGTCACCTTTCAGTTTTTGGATATTCTGAGCTTGTTGTGAACCTGATACGTAATATATGCTCTCCTAGCAACACGATAATGGAACGATACACCCAAACTATTTGGACAATTATCTCGAACCTTTTATCTCTCAACATCACTCATGTTAAGAGGAAGTTGAATTCAATGGATGATCGGTTTGTTGTCTTTGCAGCTTCTCCTAATCAACAACCTTTGCCTCACAAGCCTAATTGTTCTTTTCAATCTCTATATCATTCACATATACTGGACAATGTAGAATTTTGGTAGGTCTTCCCTAACGATGAGATCATTTGTGCTTTCATTCAATATGAACCTCTTAAGCCCAAGGAAATGACATCGATAGAAAACAACAAAATTCCTAAGGGCTCGACTCCTCTTGAGAGTTTGTTTTCATCGAGTGATGTAGGAAATAAAGAGAAATGGAGAGAAGAGGGGTCAAGAAGGGAGGTGGGTGAAACTATCTCCTGGAATATTGGGACACTCAAATCTTCAAAGAATGTTAAAATAAGTACCCAATGTTCTGATAAAGAAGAAACAAAGTTTTCCAAGCTACTTGGTGGATTTCAAAATGTTTTTGCTTGGTCCTATGAGGATATTCGTGGTTTTGATCCCTGTATTACACAACAAGCTATCCCCATCAAGGAAGGCATGAAACCATCTAGGCAAAAACAAGGGCCTATCAACTCTGCATTTAAAGCAACTTTTCAAAAGGAGTTGGAAAATCTCTTAAGGGTTGGGATTATTTTTCCAATCTACCCTGAATGGGCTTCCAATTGGATATTTGTTTCGAAGACCACTGATCATATTAGAACCTACATTAATTTTCACACTTTCAGTCGGGCTATTATGAGAAATCCTTTTCCTCCTCTTAATATGGAAATGATTGTGCATCAGGTTGTAATTTCACAGACGAGGCCCTTACTTGACACTTTTTGGGGTTACAGGAAAATCAAGGTAAAAGGGGAAGATGTTCACAAAACCACTCTTATCACTAATTGGGGTACCATGTCTTATAAAATGCCTTCCTTATGGCTTACCTGATGCAAGTACCGATTTTAAAAAACCTATACACACAACTCTTGATGAATTGATCAGCATCCATATCTACCTTGATGATCTAATCATATACATTAAAGGGATGATAATTACCTCGGAGTTCCAAGCGTTATTTCTGGATCCTTTCAAAATTTCTTTTTTCTTGTATATTAACTCTTACATTCTAAAGGATTTACAAGAACAATTGTTTTCCTACAACACTAACGGTTCTCACTTGAAACATTGCAAGGGACCAACGTGAAAAATTCTAATGATGTTTGGATTTTCTATATACTAGTAACCTAGCTCTGCTTTCATTTTTTGCATTATTTTCTTTTCTTCCTTACAGTAGTTTGACTTCTTCTATCTGTTTTAAGTTTTCCTACTGCTCTTACGTTTCTGTCATTTTATTGTTATTGTTTTAATTTTTTCATTTTTACTTCTATCGTGATTTTGTTTCATACCATCTTCTAGTTAATTTGGTCAAAATAGGATGATTGGATTAGTTCTTCCACAGTGACACTCCTGCAAAGCATTTTTAGTCAATAAAAATCAAGCTTACATAGTTGTTACAATGTTTCCCCTAAAGCATACTTGAATTTTTTATCTGTTGTCATTGTTGTCTTATAAAGAATTGGTTGTCTCCCGCTTCTTCTTGACATTTCTTCACCCATTTGAGATTTTAAAGAGCAAATCCGTAATTTTTCTCCTTGATGCAAAGACCAGATTTCAGTTGAATGATTATGCATACAATGGTAAAACCCCTCATACTTAACACTTTTCATGAGTTATTCCCAAATTCTTGGTCATTTTTCCATTAAATCCGCTCAATTCCCCCTGTTGCATAATCTTCCTGGTTATATCTTCTTGACCTGTTGTTCTTGGTCTGCGAAACCATGAGTTCTGAGTTCTAAATCTGTTGAAAAAAAAATTCCCTGTGGAGTCGCAAGTTTGTTGACGATTAAAATTGCAACGAGTTTTTTTTTCCCGCAAAGTATTGCTAAATCCTATTAATATAAGCTAACAATATAAATAACACTAGTAGGTGGGACCCCCTTGTAGATTGGGAGATAATATCTGGCTGTTATTTGATGTTTGTGCCACTGTTCGACATTGCTTACATGGTTGATGAGATCTTGTTTTTATTGGCGATGGATTGGGATTATTATGTGTTGGTTCTAAATTGTGATAATTGAATGATGGATAAGGCATGTTATGTGTTTTTCCTCCTACTCTAGGCACTAATTCCATGTTACGATGGCCTGTGTTATCCATTGTTATCATTGTTGTATGTTCATGGATTCCTTACTGAGGCACCTGCACAATAAACATGTTAGCAACAACACATAAGAACAATTGAAAAGAAATAAAAGCAGCCTAAGAAAAATGCAAAAGGAAGAGATCAAACTATGATATTATGCTACATGCATTGAAATTTAAATGGTCATTGTTAACCCTAGAAATAAGCTAATAGTTATGCGATTTGTTGAGTTATAAGGAACACGGTTGATTTATGTTATAAGTTGGGAATGGATAAATATGATTATGGGTCGCGCTATTGGCAATTAGTGGGTGATGGTTTAGATACATGGTTTAATTGAAGGATTTAATGAGAAGTTGGTTGGCATGTACTAAGAAATTAATTGCGTGGGGGTGGAGGCAACGTACATTTACTGCACGTCACCCTTATTCTTTCCACTAGTCGCCACCCTAGTCGGGATATCATTCAACTATGTTTGTTTTGATTAGGCTCCGACTTTCAAGCAGAGGAAGAACCGCTCATCCAATTCATGTTTTCAAGTGCTCTTGGTTACATGTATGTCTTTTTTTCCACCCATGAATTTGCTATGGTTATGAAATAGATATTGGCTCAGTATGTATGGGTTTTTGCTTTCCTTGAGTCGAGCAACTATGTTAATTGGTGATATTTTTTCTAGAATGAATCGTTGGTGGTTTTCATTGCAATAAAGTTTGAAGTCACAGAGTTATTGGTCGTTCTAAATGTTGGCAGCCATAAAGGCTCTTTGTCATCCTTGTTGGTTTTAGTCAGAGGGTTTCATTTGGTTTAGAGTGGTTGGTTGTCTCCGTGCCTTTATATTCCATACCCAGTCTTTTATTGTTATGGGGTTTATTGGTTTGAACACCTTGTGTCACTACGCTTTGCTTCACTTGGGTATGAGTTCATTCATGTTACTAATGTTGCGCAGTGGGTTGTGATTGTTTTTCACCAAATGGATTGCTTAAGGTGACTGTTATTTCTTGACCCTGTCCTATCTCAGCATTCTTGGGTTGATTGGGAAACCATGAGGGTTATACCCTGCGTGTTCTAAGGGTTGTTACAGGACCAGAATGAAGCCTTGATTCTCTGTTCATAATCTCCTCTATCACAAGATTATCACCCTATCTGTGAAGTTATTTGTGGTATACCATGTGCATGCACCATTGGTCTCAGAGGTTCTCACCCGATAATGGGATTCAACTCCATGTATCCTTGTGTTGGTCCACAGAGAAAACCCTCGATTTCTCAAGACCAGGTTTTGATAGAGGAAACTGTTATGGTCGGCAGGGATATTGTTAGTTGTTTTGAGTTGTTGGTGTATGGTCGACAGTGTTCGATTTTTGGCTCATCTCTGTTGATTATGTTGACAGTGGTGTTGGTTTTGGTATTTAGTCACTGCATTGGTTATTATGACAATAAAATTGGTAAACTCAACATGGTAATTGGTTGATTGGAGAATTGGTTTCAATGCACAGTCGTTGTTTCTTACATTTCAATTGTTGATTTGTTAACCCAGCATTAGTTTACAATTGATTAATGCATATTGATGCTTCGTGCGTGATGCTTGGGTATGTGTGACGTTCCTACAACATTTTAAGTTGATTTAATGATTGTTGTGACTATCTGTTTTAATTTCCAAATGGAGTGTTACAATCGTGGTAATTATGGCATGGACATCCACTGTATATGTTATAGATATTATTTGATTGAGCCATCAGAGAAGGTCACGGGTTTTTTAATATGGTTTTGTTGCATTTTGATTGATTTGTGTTATGAAATCGAGCCTGATGTTGTTGCCTCGTTGTATTGGATTGATAGCCTAGCATTGTGGATGTTTAGATTCAGAGTGATTGAACCTGTACAATCTTGGAAATGTTCTTGCATTTTTGTCGGATGTCTGTGTATTCCACAACATAGTATGTGTTAAATGGTGATGGTTGTCTGTGATTTTAAATGGCAAGTCAAGATCTTTGCATTTAAAATATTGATGGTTGCATTTGGTTGTCCAATATGTATATTGATGAATATCATGTTTCATAGTAGAAACAGGCACAGGGTTTGTGATTGTATAACTTCATTGCAATTTAATTATTAAATGAATTAAAAGACAGAATCGAGCACAACCTTTGAGTTTGTATTTGATGATTGAAATAATTCGTGGGCAGTGGTTGATTTTGATGTTGAACAGAGTGGAAATAGTTTATTGTTATTCATTTGGGAATTGTTTTAAGATATTAATGGATAAGTGAGAAGAAACAGAGTTCCCCTACAGGTTGTTGTGGAATACATACGGTTTTGTTTGATGACATTGTGTTAAATATTTGATTACAAACAGTGGGCAAGTTGATGCACATAATTGTTTGAACTGTACACAGTAGTTGTTTTTTGGGTCACAGTGGTCATTTGGTTGGTGTTATTTCCTGATATAGAATTATTTTATGGATTACTTAATTAATTTTATGAACAGTACCCACTCTCTTTCCCTACCACTATTTTGTTTTTCACTAATTACACCTTTTACAACTAGTACAAGGCATGAAAAATCATATGATAGCATATGAGCGGAAAGGAACTGTCTCCCCTCTCACCCTTGGAGTTTCATCCTCTTCTGCAACCCCCTTTAGAAATCCAGTTGAAAATAATTTCCAACCTAAAGTTATCTTGCCTTGAAATTGGTGTAACTTCTGCGAGGAACACCAGGAGGAAACCACATGTGAGGTAAAGAAGAGCGCCAGAGATAAGATCTTTGGTAAGAGACCAGAAGCTACTATCATTGTCCTAGATTTTGGAGAGCCAGAAGTATTGGTAAATCCTATTAATATAAGCTAACAATATAAATAATACTAGTAGGTGGGACCCCCTTGTAGATTGGGATATAATATCTAGCTCTTATTTGATGTTTGTGCCACTGTTCGACATTGCTTACATGGTTGATGAAATCTTGTTTTTATTGGCGATGGATTGGGATTATTATGTGTTGGTTCTAAATTGCGACAATTGAATGATGGATAAGGCATGTTATGTGTTTTTCCTCCTGCTCTAGGCACTAATTCCATGTTACTATGGCCTGTGTTATCCATTTTTATCATTGTTGTATGTTCATGGATTCCTTACTGAGACACTTGCACAATAAACATGTTAGCAACAACACATAAGAACAATTGAAAAGAAATAAAAGCAGCCTAAGCAAAATGCAAAAGGAAGAGATCAAACTATGATATTATGCTACATGCATTGAAATTTAAATGGTCATTGTTAACCCTAGAAATAAGCTAATATTTATGCGATTTGTTGAGTTATATGGAACATGGTTGATTTATGTTATAAGTTGGGAATGGATAAATATGATTATGGTTCGCGCTATTGGCAATTAGTGGGTGATGGTTTCGATACATGGTTTAATTGAAGGATTTAATGAGAAGTTGGTTGGCGTGTACTAAGAAATTAATTGAGTGGGGGTGGAGGCGATGTGCATTTACTGCACGTCACCCTTACGCTTTCCACTAGTCGCCACCCTAGTCGGGATATCGTTCAACTATGTTTGTTTTGATTAGGCTCTGACTTTCAAGCAGAGGGAGAACTGCTCATCCAATTCATGTTTTCAGGTGCTCTTGGTTACATGTATGTCTTTTTGTCCACCCATGAATTTGCTATGGTTATGAAATAGATATTGACTCGGTATGTATGGGTTTTTGCTTTCCTTGAGTCGGGCAACTGTGTTAATTGGTGATATTTTTTCTAGAATGAATCGTTGGTGGTTTTCATTGCAATAAAGTTTGAAGTCACATAGTTATTGGTCGTTTTGAATGTTGGCAGCCATAAAGGCTCTCTGTCATCCTTGTTGGTTTTAGTCAGAGGGTTTCATTTGGTTTAGAGTGGTTGGTTGTCTCCATGCCTTCGTATTCCATACCCAATCTTTTATTGTTATGGGGTTTATTGGTTTGAACACCTTGTGTCACTGTGCTTTGCTTCACTTGGGTATGAGTTCGTTCATGTTACTAATGTTGCACAGTGGGTTGTGATTGTTTTTTCACCAAATGTATTGCTTAAGGTGACTATTATTTCTCGGCCCTATCCTATCTCAACATTCTTGGGTTGATTGGGAAACCATGAGGGTTATACCCTGTGTGTTCTAAGGGTTGTTACAGGACCAGAATGAAGCCTCGATTCTCTGTTCATAATCTCCTCTATCACGGGATTATCACCCTGTCTGCGAAGTTATTTGTGGTATACCCTGTGCATGCACCATTGGTCTTAGAGGTTCTCACCCGATAATGGGAGTCGACTCCATATATCCTTGTGTTGGTCCACAGAGAAAACCCTCGATTTCTCAAGACCGGGTTTTGATAGAGGAAATTGTTATGGTCGTCGGGGATATTGTTGGTTGTTTTGAGTTGTTGGTGTATGGTCGACAGTGTTTGATTTTTGGCTCATCTCTGTTGATTATGTTGACAGTGTTGTTGGTTTTGGTATTTAGTCACTACATTAGTTATTATGACAATCAAATTGGTAAAATCAACATAGTAATTGGTTGATTGGAGAATTGGTTTCAATGCACAGTCATTGTTTCTTCCATTTCAATTGTTGATTTGTTAACCCAACATTAGTTTACAATTGATTAATGAATATTGCTGCTTTGTGCGTGATGCTTGGGTATGTGTGGCGTTCCTACAACATTTTAAGTTGATTTAATGATTGTTGTGACTATCTGTTTTAATTTTCAAATGGAGTGTTACAATCGTGGTAATTATGGTGTGGACATCCACTATATATGTTATATATTATTTGATTGAGCCATCAGAGAGGGTCACGGATTTTTTAATATGGTTTTGTTGCATTTTGATCGATTTGTGTTATGAAATCGGGCCTGATGTTGTTGCCTCGTTGTATTGGATTGATAGCCTAGCATTGTGGATGTTTAGATTCAGAGTGATTGAACCTGTACAGTCTTGGAAATGCTCTTGAGTTTTTGTCGGATGTATGTGTATTCCACAACATAGTATGTGTTAAATGGTGATGGTTGTCTATGATTTTAAATGACAAGTCAAGATCTTTGCATTTAAAATATTGATGGTTGTATTTGGTTGTCCATTATGTATATTGATGAATATCATGTTTCATAGCAGAAACAGGCACAGGGTCTGTGACTCTATAACTTCATTGCAATTTAATTATAAAATGAATTAAAAGACAGAATCGAGCACGACCTTTGAGTTTGTATTTGATGATTGAAATAATTCGTGGGTAGTGGTTGATTTTGATGTTGAACAGAGTGGAAATAGTTTATTGTTTATTCATTTGGGAATTGTTTTAAGATATTAATGGATAAGTGAGAAGAAACAGAGTTCCCCTACAGGTTGTTGTGGAATGCATACGACCTTGTTTAATGACACTGTGTAAAATATTTGATTACGAACAGTTGGCAAGTTAATGCACATAATTGTTTGAATTATACACAGTAGTTATTTTTTGGGTCACAGTGGTCATTTGGTTGGTGTTATTTCCTTATATCGAATTATTTTATGGATTACTTAATTAATTTTATGAACAGTACCCGCTTTCTTTCCCTACCACTATTTCATTTTTCGCTAATTACACCCCCCTCTCCTTCCCACATCCATTTTTCACTCCCTGTTCTTAAAATTTAATTACATTTAAGAGAATTCTATATTGAAACGGTTTGAAATCACACCTTCTTGATTGGAACACAGTTTTATGATTCTTTAGTCACATTACAGTTGATTGTTTATTGTATTTGAGTAGTAACCATGGTTCTTTTCCCTCTCATTTTATCATTTTTCACTCAATAAAACCCCTCACATATCCCAGAACCTTTTGTTCACCCCCTGCTCAGTGACAACAATTAAACAATTTATATGGATTGGATTACATGAGTCTGATATGTTGTTGAGCCAAAATCTATTTCATATTTTTAAAGAGTTGTCATGTATGGTTGTTAAAAGGACTATTTGCTAATCAATCACGCATGCAGCAATGATTTTTTCAGCCGAGGTAGCCATGGCAGAGGAAACTGAGGGAGAGGTAATTGGAACAGAGACCCAAGAAGGTGAATATTCTCCATACACTTTGACACTAACTCACAAGAGTTAGGCCAGTTGTTTCAGGCCAGATTTTTCAATTGGATTGGGAAAGGAGTGGTCCAACCTAGGCCTAAAAGGCTTCCCTTCCAAGCTCCACAAGCCCCTGGTATTCTCGTGCCCCCTCATGTCTCATTGCAACCGGAGAATCCTGAAAATGATGGATGGCAAGAAATTGTCCACCCAACTGTCTCCCAACATTGTGTTTGGCCCAATTTGTCCTTAGTTGCTCCCCCGACTGTCTCCCAACATTGTGTTTGGCCCAATTTGTCCTTAGCTTCTCCCCCACCTGTTAACCATATTTCCCAAGCTGCACCTACCCACTCACCAGTGAAGTCCTCCCATGCTGGCAAGAGATTGAAAATTGAGGCCCACCATGCCCCTAACAAAGGAAAATCCATTGCTTCCCCTTCCTCACCCTCCAATGGCTCTGATAAATCTGTGTCTTCCCAGATGCATTTGAGGGATAATTGTTCTCACGTGATCAGTGAGATTAGGCCTAAAGGCTCAGCGCAACCAAAGGAAAATTTAGGAAAATCGAAGGGTGACAGCAGCAATCAAGGAAAGATTGCATCTCATAGTGGGAAATATGGTTTTTGAGTTTTTATGTTATTTATTGTTCATGACAATTGACTTCAGAAGTTTTGAACAACATGTTTTCTTTGGATATAAGAGTAATATATTTTTTGAAAATAATTTCAAATATCAATGAGCTAAATTGTCAAATGTTATTGTGATGATGGGAGTCACAAGGAGGGGTGTTTTTCTTAATTAATGAGTTATGTTGTGATTTTTATGAGCTAAAGGGAGTCACAAGGGGTCCCACCTACTATTTATTATTTACTTATAACCCTTATTATGATTATTACTTTTCCCCCTAACTAAAAAGTTGGTTGAGTCTTTAGTTAACTTAACTAATGAGGTAGTTCAACTACTTCAACCAATTCTAATTTGCTTAAAGGCAAAAGGATGGGGATGATAGAAGGAGAAGCATACTAAGGTTTTCTCTTTGATTTTATGTTGAGATAGTTCAGTTTTCATTCATTCCTTAATTTATCACAAGCCTAATTTTTTTTTATGATAGCAGGGTCTTATTGTAGACAGCAAGATTCAGGGCTGAGTTAAATCGTTCAGGCACTTGTTTTTCAGAGGTGTTGAACTATCTTTGATATTCTGTGTAGACTTGTCTATTTGTGAATTAGTTTTCATGAATGACAAAGGCTATTGTGCAGAGTCGAGTGGGAAACAATATGTGGCAAGTTGATCCAGCTTTTAGAGTTCATTTTTTTATTTTCTGTCAGAGGTCCTTTTGTATGTTCCATCGGGGATGTCTAAGTTTGACTTTGGTCTGAAATTTCTGCATGAAATTTTGTAAAAGGAATGACTATTTGGTGAATTGGAATGAAATAAAGGATTTATTTATGTCTCATCTATCTTGATTACCATCTTGGTGTCTTTACTTCTATCTCTACATTTATTTCAGCAACTATTATATTTAGAAAATCATATTACAATAAATTTTTCAGTAAGATTTTAATTGTGAAAAGACTAGTCTAAGCACTTGTAATCAATACTTGTGAGTTAGGATTTTATTTTCAATGGCTATAAACAGAGGGTGATATTCTCGTCTATTTTTCTTTAGCCAAGCAAAATCTAAAAATGCTTGAGTGAGATCATTTCATATATTTTCCTCAACAACTAGCAGTAGTTGGTTGCACATATCCAACATGACTACAGAGGTTGGTGATTGGTCAATAACATGACTCGCAGAGGCTACATACCTATTACCAGTATGACTAGCAATGATTGGAATTTTTCCCCCAGAATGACTTGTAGAGGTTGGGTGTTGGTCTTCAACATGACTTGCAAAGGTTGATGACCTATCTCCAACATGACTCGCAAAGGTTGGTTGTTTAGCCCCAGCATGACTTGTAGAGGCTGGGTGGTGGTATTCAACATGACTTGCAGAGGTTGATAACCTATCTCCAACATGACTCACAGATCTTGGTGATTTCTTCTTCATATTCTTCCTCTTTCTATTTCCTTTAGAATTCTGGTTACTAGTAGCTATACTTTCACCAGGGAAGGCAGAAGGAGGAGGATAATACTTTTTTGATAAAGGAACATCAACATGATGCCCATGACATAGAAACATCAAGAGTGTTTGGGACATTTGGAATTGTACCCAACCAAACCAGTAGTCCCACATTCAACCCAAGAATGTACAAAGTGGCCATCAAAGGGAAACCGACGTTTCCGAAAAAAGGAAAAGCACAAGAATCCTCTTTTGAAGGGGTTCTTTGGTTGGTATCATCGAGAAATTTAGCCATGAAGATCTTATGCACAGGCTCTCTGCTTGTGGGATCGTTCAAGTCCGTAAAATTATCACAGACCAACTCTGGCGAACTAGTGTTATAAAAAACAACGCCTATAAAGAGGAAGATCCACATTTCTTAGCGGAAGACCGAAAAGTCCTCACGACCGGTGGAGTGGGAGGTCTACCACCTTAGGTCAAAGACCCAAAGTAATGACTGAATAACTCACTATGGAAAAATAGGGAGCACAAATCACACACTAAAATTTTCCTAAAGATAAATCAAGCAATCAACTAACTAGTGGGAAGGACAGTTACGCCAATCGACACTAGAGCAACTAATCGGTGTAAGTGCAACTCGAACAAGGAAGCACCCTCTGGGTATACTTTGTGAAGCGCAATCTGACGTCCACCCTAGGTACTGTGGTATACCCCCGCATTCACCTATGTAAGTCCATAAAATATAGGCAACTATGTTTCCAACTCGCAATCAGTCACTAGGCAGGTACAATCGATAGTCGAGCAGATCGTAATGAGCAGGATAACAAGTTTGAAGCCCTTCAAGGGTGCCGAAAGAAATTGGTCTGGAGTACAACTGAGGATCTCGAACGAATTTGAGGTCCATGAAGCTCCGTAAGAAAATGCGATCGATATTGTTCCCGAGAAATACCCTCAATATACAATCCCCACTATGTTTAGTCTGACTTTGGAGGGATTATCTCCTCTTCCTTTCCTCACGCGACCGCGTGTTTATCCCATATGTTAGAGGGGGGTCTCGTCTATCTCTTACGACGTTGGACTTAAAACACTCCCTATCTCAGACTCCAATGTTTGTTTCAAAGTGGCCTTGAAGAGTTTTCGCTTCACACCTAATTCAAGGCCCTAAAACCCTAAACTAGTCGGTGAACCCTACAAACAAAAAGTCTAATATATTTTATATTAAGCGTTAATTTTAAGGCTTGATTTATGCAAAGGGTGTGGTAGTGAAATTGATGGTGTTATGAAGACATGAAAAAGGAAGATAACTTTAAAGCATTTGAAAGCAAAAGACACTGTGAAATTAAAAGAAAAGCTTGTAAAAACTCTTTGTAAATTCAACTTTTCTAATCAATATTTCAAGATCTTGTAAATGAAGAAAATCTAAAACTTGCTTTCATTTGACTAAGAAAAACTACTTGTATTTTAGGAAATCGAAAAAGAACTTTGAAATGAAGACTCTTTTTCTTTTGCAAATAACAACCTTGACTACTTTACCAAACTAAATGCAAGAAAATAAATTATTTTTTTTTTATTTTTCGAACTGCTTTAACAAGAAAAACTGAAGTAAAAACTTTTTTTTTCGTTTTTCAAAGAAAGAAACAGGAACAAAGCGGAAATTGAAAACAAGATTGATAAAGGCCCTGCGCCAACTGGGGATTGTAGGGATTCAACCAAGAAACCAAAAGGAGGATCTAAAACTTGACAGTGCGCTCTAAAACTTTTAGGGAAAACAAAAGAAGACTAAGGAACAAGTAAATCGAAACTTAAACCCAAGCTATGGCCAAAGACAAAGACTTTGACTGGTTCAAGAAAGTCCTGAGAAGTCTGAACTTCTATCAGGAAAGAGACAAATTGTCTCTTTGTTGAAAAACACTTTCAAGACACAGAGACGCGGGATGTTGCAACAACAACCTGCGTATGTACGCGAGATAACCCAAAATCGGGTGCGTACACCTCTGAGACTTTTCAAAAATAAAAAGACAAGACAGACTAACAAGGTAGGGAAAACTAGTATACACCTTGTAGGTGACCAGGAACCCTTAAAAGACTCAGTAAACTTGACTGAAACTCAAAAGTCAAACAAGAAGCCAATCAACAACCCAAAAAACCTCCCTAAAAACCCTAGAGAGACTCCCCAGTATGGTCGCCAATTATGCTAGCGGGAAAATCTCGCTATAACTATACCAGGGTTTAGGATATAGACAAAGCAAATGACCTCCTAAAAGTCAATATAGTTTCTACACTACCTCAAACATACCAAAATAAATGAGCAAAAAGTAATATAAGAGAAGATCAGTAACTACACCTTTTATCCAACGTCTAGTGATGATCTCCTCAAGATCTGTAGCTCTAAAGACTGCAAGTCTCCTCCCAAAGATGACCTGCATCCAAGACTAGACAAACAAGGATACAAGCATGTTATTTCTATTCATAAATTAGGGTTAGATATCCTATGTTATGTATAAATCAAATAAAAGACATAAAACATCATCATTTGGGACGGGGAAAAGAGATTATTTTATTCATTAAACAAAGATTGAAACTTACAATCCTTGCCGACCACTATTCTGCAAAACTGGTCTAGGCTCCTCTTTACAATGCTCCAAGTGCACCTTCAATAAGCCTCTTCTCACAATATACTAATCACCTCAAGGAAAGGGAATGGATTGAATGGAATAAAATGGGTTGAAGAGGGGATGTTGAGGCAGTAACTCACAAAAGGTTGCAAATGCTTGAGCAAGGAAGGGAAGCGAAATTGGGCAAAGTTTCACCGTTCTAATGCTTGGTTTTGGAATGAGAACCCAAGACCTCCTTTTATATGACAAAAGGATAGTTATTTGCTTGGGAGACGTGCTATAGCAGGTGAATTGGTTGGGAAACCTCCAATAGCCCGTATATTCCACCGAATTCCTTACAACTTTTTAATTTTTGCAACTTTTGGAGGTATACGCGAGTTGTTTAGTATGCAACTCGCGTATGTACTCGGGTTGTAGTGGTATGTACGCAAGTAGTAGTGCATCATCCTAAGTATGTACGCAGGCAGTAGTAAAGCAGGGTGCGTATATGCTCCAAAAAATGGTTTTTTAAATGGAGTTCCTCAAAAGTGATTTGGAAAATTATGCAAGTAGGAAGGCCAATGCCATGTATGCATGAGTAGGACATTTTAGGTCTATAACAATGGCACTGAGGAAAACATAAATCAGAAGTAAAATAAGAAGACATGGAATCTTGCACACAACTGATAAGAAGAAAGCGTATGGAAATAATGAAGTTGTTAGCACTCAAAAATGCACCGGCATTTTTGAAGGAAAGATGCCTAATCTTGTAGGGAAATTTTCGATAGCTTCCTGAGCTCCAAATGTAGATCTGAAAGCACCATTGGAAATTTCAGGATTTGTATATGTCGATCGACTATTTAAACATGCAAAACGGACTCTCCATGACTGAGAAATTTGATTTTGAAAAAATCTGCACTTTCACCAGCGCAGAAGGCAAAATTTTGACTAGTTAGCTGTGGAAAGTGGCGACTTTCAACAGCGCAGGAGCAGATTTTCAGGTAAGTGCGATGTTGAAAGCCTGTCATGGCCATAATAGTCAAATTTTCGCCCAGATCAAGAATTTTTGGGTTTGAATGGTTTGAATTCTTCTTCAATAAGCTGGTTATGAATTATCAAATCAAAATTTGAAGGCCATTATTGGAGATGAAAGTCAAAAGGGAATTTTTTGACTAGATTTGGTGATTTTCAAGGGCAAACTGATAGGGATTTTTGGCACACATCATCAAATTCGAATTCCACTTCCAAAGGAACGGATCAAAGAGCCTTGGAAGGCTAGGCTACACTTCATCAACTTTCAACCAATGTTTGAAGACCAAAAGATAGAGGTTGACCTCATCTTGAGGATCTCTCCTTATCTTTTGTGAATTAGTTTTGACTTTCTATTTTTAGAATATCGGATCCATTGTTTTAGGATCTGAAACTGATTGTAAAAGGCTATAAATCCAAAGACATTTAGAGCACCAGGGGGTTTGATTTTGGGTTCTACAATGTTGCTATTGTAATCAAAAGACCTATTCTTATTATATGAAAAATTGCAAGCTTCCTTCAGTTGTGTTTGTCAGATTTTTCTCCTATGTTCTCTGATATCTTATGAGTGAAAGTTCTTTATTGATGCTCATTCAATATGCATGTGACTGTCATCTCACTGGTTGATTGATTTAGTTGATAATCATAAGTTATTTCCTTGGTTATTAAACCCATTGTGCTTGTTTATATGAGTATAATCTGGTTCAATAGTTGTTTTCCTCTTTCATTTAATCAAACCTTGTCTGACTGCATTGCTAGAAGGCCTTGCGAGATTTTATATTACTAGACAGTCTTGAACACACAGTCCAGTCCCTAGATATTCATCTTGATCCAAAAAACCACATCAAATATTAAGAAAATATTTCCAAAAAGAGTAAGTTACCAGGCATCTCCGACTTACAGCCTAGGAGAGTTTCCTGGAGTGATAACAAATTGGTGTCGTTGCTAGGGAGAGGAGATCGAAGCTCAGCTTCTCTGGGAGACGACATAGATCTAGTTCTTGATGATAGACAAGGAGTAGACATTATCAGGTTGTACATCATCTATCTGGCGACTCCATGAAGGACGAATTCGGTGGCAACTCCACTGTTCTGAAATCCGTTGTCA
>ML805207.1:184384-232827 GCA_009831015.1 Picea engelmannii | reverse complement strand
TGATTGTTGTTCTTTATGATATATGCTTTATGTTTATAACACTGGTTTTCACAGTAAAGACTTACTGCCACTAAGATTAATGATTCGAAGTTAAAAATGAGAGAAATGGTTAATAATTTACAATAACTGATTCACCCCCCCTCTCATTTATTTCATACCTGTAACACTTTATGAGTCTTGTTTATCCTTTTGGACTGTTAACACGGAAATAAAGAGATCTTGACTTTCTCTCTAGTTTCTTTTCAAAGGATTTTATTTTTTTTCCTATGTTTAATTGATTTCGCAATTACTTTTACAAAATTTAATGGATACATAAATCTACAGTATGATTTTAATGAGGACCCTCTATGTTTTCTATTTACATTCGTTAGTAAATTATCTGTAAATGTATATTCATTTAATATCATACAGATTAGTTCTACTTTCCTTCATTTTATGTCTTGTTTTTATTAAATTCCCCGCATTGATTCAGTACTTAAATAAATCTGATAACTATGGCTATATATATATGTCTCTATTTATTTTGATTACTATAAAATAAAAAATATAATTGTGAATTCATATATAAACAAAAGTGATATATCAACAATTTAGATCGTAAAGAAAAACCCTATCTATTTGCATATAAACAGAAAACAATGTATCAGATAGCCAAATTAAATTTTCAAAATGTATTTTCAACCACCCTAGTTAAACGTTAGCCAAACAATAGTTTAATGCATAATATAACAAAGTCTTAATAATTTGAAAATCTCTGATATTACATTTTAGAGTGCTTATATTTAGGATACACACGAATTCTCTAAATATAATGTACTTACTAGTGCTTTCCATATAATATAAGCACTAGTGAATAGTGACAAACAATGGCACAAAAATCTCATATAGAATATTCAAAACTTCAATACCCTTTGGTTCATAGGGTAATACAGGCATTAGTATGCACTAATTATACAAGCATTGGGGGCACATAAATAGAAATGCACAGGTGTATTAGATATTCAAAACTTCACTACTCTTTGGTTCACATGGTAATATAAGCACTGGTATGCACTAATTATAGAAGTATTGGGGGAATATAAATAGAAATGCATAGGTGTGTTCACTAACATAGAAACAAAGGGTAGTGTGTGGCATACATAATCAATACAAGGGTGTGGCATACATAATTAATATCGAATCGATGTGAAAAATTGTAAGAGAAACAATGATTCATTCAGCAAAAAGGAAAATTGCGTGCATAATATCTATAAAAGTTCTAGTGCCTTTTAATTTATTTCTACACACCGAGACTTTTGCATGGTTGTAGTCGAGTTTTTGTTTTAAATTTTTCCACATTTTCTAAGACTAAAAACCTTTGCAAAAACCTCCCCTAAAAGGTGTTTTAGGTGTAGCCTGGGTTACATTTTCAAGGATATAATGACTTTTGAAATTGTTTAACACTATAAATTTTGAAATTTTTTAACACTATAATTTTTTTAACGAGAACAATGTGTTCTATAAAATTATACTATTTTTTTAAGGAAATTATATCACCTAAATACTCAACCTTTTCACTAACCCAAACATAAATATTATATTTTACATCAAAACTTACATGTCATTGTTAGAAACACTCAAATTTCACATAGTTATACACAAATTCTATAAGTAAAATTTATATATTAAGCTAATTCAATTTCCTATATTTCATATTTTTATACCATATTCAAATTCACTGTGAAAGTACTTCAAATATTTCATCCATATTCAGAGAGTTCTTTTTTCCATATTTACACTATCACTAATGCTTCATGAGAAAATATCATTAACAAATACCTAGTTATGTATTTATCTATAACTTTTATGGAAATAAAGTGTTTACTTCATTATTTATTAATAAGGAAATAATATGAGAAAGAAGATAATTTTACACTTTTCATTATGATGAGTGGTTGGATTTCCATGTGAATGCTAAAAAAAAAAAATACAATTATGATTTACAATAAAATATATTTCATCAAGAAAAATTAAAAACCTTTTTTCTTATTAGTACTTCAAATATTTTCTTCTCTATTATTTGCTTATGTTATAAAGGTTTATTGACTATCTATTTATGTGTGTTTATCAATTATCTAGCTACAATACACTATGTAACATCTTTTCATTTTAACGAATAAAAAAGTTTCCCTTTCAAAATGTAAATATATTTTGTTTTCATTGAATAAGTTATCATCGTTTTCTCGAAAAAATAATTAACATCTTTTCATTTTCATGGAATAAGTTGTCATTCTTTTTGTGGGAAAAAATAATTAACATGGAAGATTAGAGAAATTTTATATTTTACAATGGTGTAGAACATACTTTCTAATTACAATGGTGTAGAACATACATTCTCAGTGGGTCTAATGGTTAAGAACATGTGTTTCCTGCTAAGAGATTACAAGTTCAAATCCAGAGGGGGGTAGGGTATGTATACCTCCGTAGATTTTACCAGTCAAATCATTGGGCAGAGTCTTTATTACACCACATTTTCTCCTTAAATTTTTATGTCATAATATTTTTAATATTATCCTTATTCTAGAATATGTTATGTGCCTTTATTCCTGAATGGTTTAGTAAGCATCCTTATGCCATCTATTTATTGAGCCGAAGATGATTTCGGTTGTAGTTTGAAGAAATTTTAAAAAGCCTTTCATCATCCATAGTGTTCAACTTGCTCTTATATAATATATATTCTAGTCCTAGCCTTGCTCTAGATAAAGGAAAAGATTACTTCTTTATAAACTTAAATAAATCTATCCATTTATATATTTGCATGACTATTTGATTTATTGTTACTCAATTACCTTAAATTGTTACTTAATTACCTTAAAAAAATGTAAATAGAATATGTGACTGTATATAAAATTGCAGCCACGTCACCCATAATAATCCTAATAGAAAGCTACATTCTAGTAAAATCAACCAAGGATGAATACGAAGCTCCATACCCATATGGAGATTAACTAATTAATTGTTCATGACACTTCCAATTGTAGTTTTTTCATAAGCTTTGAAACAATGTCAATCGAAATTGTGAGATACAGATATAAATAAATTCAACTACATTATCCTAAACTATCTTAATCACATGCTAGAGTTTGGTAAAATTGAGAGTCGTGAGTCGCATAACACTAACTTTTTTTAATAGTAAATGAAATTTGTGTGGAATAAACACAAAAGTATCCTAATTATTGTTAATAATTATTTGATAGATAATTGGAGATGAAAACCATAAAGATTTATCTTCTATTTCAAGAGAATATTTAGAAAAATAAGATTCCAATTATTAATGGACACAATGGTGGGTTATAATTCTTATAAACTTAGTCTATTCTCATATATGCACATGTACATAGTAATAAATATTGAAAATCTTAAATTCTATGATTCTTCAATGTTACACTATAAAAATAATACTAAATTTTATTTATCATACACAACTTAGCACTAAAAGCTTAGGAAAATATAGCTGAATAATTTTTGTATTGGAAGTCCAGAACAATTAGACTAGGGTACTATGAAATTTAGTAGATATGCTTTAATGAACAACTTCTAGCCAAGTCCAAATGATACTCCAACTCGAAGGTAGAGGAAAATCTTCCTCACCTCCTTTACTAAAATAGTTTAGGGTTTAAAATCTTCCCTAAGTGGCGAGGTATGATGCAAAATGTGTCATTATCTAATTTTTCATCTATTTTGGTACTTTGTAGATGGAAAAAATGGATTTATTGGCTTGTAGCGATAATTTAGGGGAAATTGCTTCACTACTTTACTCCAAGAGTTTTCCAACAAAGAGAAGATCACTTCATGTGATTTTTCTATGTGAAAAGTAATTCCTCATGCAAGTTGACCTATCCCATTGATGAGCATCATATTCACTTGATGCCACATTAGCTGACATTAATAATGCATGTGGAGCTAGTGACATGTGGACATTCAATAATATTATAGAGGGTCCAAAAGCCTAACCCTAGACCTATATGCCTATCAAACTATGTTAAACATTGGGAACCTACAAAACAAAGGGGTTGCATTTTTATGGTATTTCGTTAGGATACTAGAGAATTCTGACTGAGATACTAAAGTAAAAAATGGGAGGTAGAATCTTGTGTAGCATGCATATTGGCAATTGTGTGACTTTCTAGTTGGATTTTTCCTATATCGGATTTTCACAAGGCATATTTTGTGTTCATTGTGTGGATGGAGTTCTATTTATGTGTCTTTGATTTTAGTTTAACTTATTACTCTAATTTCTATGTTAAACTAAAATTGGACCGATCAAGCAAAGTTGAAACTCTGAAATGGATAGGGTTTCATGAAAACAACAGAATCCTTCCCCCTACACTACAGTCCCTCTCTATGCATGAATGACACACATAGATCTGTCACACCCACTAACACAACAGAATGAGGGCAGACAGGGAAGGCAGGGGGTTGAAAACCCCCTCTTATCGCAATGTAGTAGTGAATGATCTAGAAAAATCCTGTGCTTGCCAATTGTCCTTTGAACCTCTGTCATACCTAAGGGAACAATACCTACAAGAACAAAAATATGGAAGCAAAGGAGAAAGCATGGATGCAGAATCATCACATCGAAAATCATCTTAGGTTTGGGTATTCAGAAAGTGCATCCCTCAAGCTTCAGTAGCACCCAAATACGTCATAAAATAAACCTTAATAGGGGATAACACAAAGTTCATGAGAGACCATTCTGTAATTGTCAAATTCCTGGGTATCTAGCCCTCAAAAAAGGACCTTGCATGATGGATCAAGACCTGGTGCAATCCCAAATGATATTACGAGCTCCAGCTAAGCTCTAAAGGATTCTTCATAGTAATTTTTTACAACCACGAAGACAAGGACAAAATCTTCGAAGTAGAACCATACTTCTACAACTCAGCAGTTCTTTACCTGTTCTTTTGGATGGACCATTTTTTCCCCGAAAAAGAAGATTTCACCTATTCCCCAATATGGATTTCTCTCTACTCCCTGCCTCTAGAGTTTTGGTTGGAAGAAATTTTAATGGGCATTAGAAATACTCTGGGAAAACATGTTAAGTCCTCAGAAGATACAAATCAAACAAAATACACCTCCTATGAAAGAATATGTGTCTATATGAACATCCCCAAATCTCTACCAGGTTAAATAACCCTGAAATACTAGGATGAGGAATGGGATCAGACCATAGACTGCGAACACATTCCCTTTCGTTACAAAAAAATCCATGAACATGGGAATATCTTCAAATATTCCCCCCTAAACGTTCCTACCAATATGGAAGTTGAAGAGAAACTAAAGGATGGGTTCACACAGATTCACAACCACAGAAGAAAAAAAAAAAAAAACCATCGACAACACTGGAAGAAAGAACCACAACACCAACTCCTTCGAAGTCCTTAACCAACTTCCAGAGGTCGAAGAGTTGGAAAAACCACACCAAACAACAAAAAGAGAAAACAATAACAACAAAGAAAATGAAACAACTACCAATGCACCTAGTTCAAGGAAGCCACGCAAACTCCCAGGATTCTCCAAATCTAGGGAAAGGTCCAGAGAGGGAGGAAGATACAATAATGGAAATGGATGAGAAAGACCTTGCTCATATTGACCGAGACAGGCAAGAAGAAGAACTTAACAATAAGGACCTTCAAACCATACCATAATATCGACTGAAGAAATTCCATGAGGTTTTTCTTGACTCATCAGTAGGGGGCACCTCTAGACTCAGCATTAGAGTGGATCCAAACCCATATCCCAAGAATAATCCTAACGAAAGAAAAAGGCATGGCAGAAAATCAGCGCACCAACTAATAAAAGAGGCAAGGAACTACATGATCAACTCGGGGAAGATACAAAGGCTCCCATAAATCTCCTTTTCCCACCCACCAAATTGTTAATAATGAATTCCATCACCTGCAAGTTCAGAGGGATAAATGGGATATCCAAAAAGAGGATTCTTCAAAACTGCGAAAAGGTTGAAGACCCTGATATTCTTATTCTACAAGAAACAAAGTGTGCAGGACAAATAGAAAAATACATTCTTAAAAAATGCTGGAGAAATTGCAACTTCTATCACTTGGATTTGAAAGGTGTTGTAGGGGGATTAGCTATACTCTAGAACCCTGCCACAATAATGTTAGACCAGACTAAGGATTCTCCACACCAAGCACTCTTACAACTCACTACTGAGCTATTGGCTTGGATAAAGATGGGCTAATTACCAATGAATATGTCCTGCGAAATTGCCAAGACAAGGACCTCTTCCTCAAAACCTTGGCATACCTAGGCTCTCTATTAGAGAAAAAGCGATGGATAGTAGGTGGAAACTTCAACATGAACCTCACGCCAGAGGAAAAAAGAGGAGGGAAAAAATGCTTGGAACAAGACAACATAAATTCCAGGAGCTAATAGAACAAGTCAATCTGGTTGACATAGAAAATGGAAATGGAATCTACACATGGAACAACAAACGATCAGGACATAAAAATATATCCTTCAATCTTGATCGATTCTTAGTATCAGAAGCCCTTATGCTAGAAGGACCAATGGTAGAGTCCATCATTCTTCCGAAGGTGGGTTTATACAAATGGATTTTCTAGCTTTGGATAGATAAAATCGCCACTCTCAAGATCAAACCCTTCATATTTGAGAAATTTTGTCTCACCTACCTAGACATCCAGAAGCTAGCATGAAATTGGTGGACCTATGCGGAGATTCACAAGGGGACCAAAATGTTATTCTTCCATCAAAATATAAAACACTTAAAACAACATGTTCATAAATGGAACAAAGAGGTCTTTCGGAACATCTTTCAAGAAGGAAAACGTTGGAACAAAACTTAGAGCACCTTCAAAAGAAAATTATACAAACATGCCACATATTTTCACAACAATAGGAGGATAATGCCATCAAGAGGAAACTGGAAGAAATATACAAGCAGGAGGAAATCCTTTGGAGAAAGAAATCTTGGGTTCAATGACTCAAACAGGGTGAGAAAAACTCCAAATTCTTCCACAGCTCCATGATCCACAAAAGTTTCATAAATTGCATTACGAAGTTGGAATATGAGCACGGAAGCACCTTGCTAACTCATCAAGAAATAAGACACAAGCTAACAAACTTCTACAAGGGTCTTCTCTTAGAACCCCTTGTGGATTGCACCTCGGAAACATAGTGGGTGACCAAAAATATTCCAACTCTTATAACCTTGGATCAGAATGTGGCTCTCATGAAACTCATAATGCAAGAAGAGGTGGACCAAGCCATCTAAGATATCCCCAAACGCAAAGCACCAGGCCCAGATGGTTTACTATAGACTTCTTCGACTTCTATTGGCCAATGCTTAGGGAAGAGGTGTGGCAGTTGGTGTAGGCATCACGCAGCTTAGACAAAGTTCTCCCAGCACTAAATGCCACTTTTCTCACCCTAATCCCCAAATAAGAGAGGGTTACAAATCTGAAAAACTTTAGGCCAATAGTGTTATGCAATGTGACTTCTCAAATCATCTCCAAGGTCATATCCCTATGACTCAAGCCCATACTACCCTTCATCATCTCCAAGAAGCGATCAAGGTATGTCAAAGGAAGGAAAATCATGGAAAGTTTCATCTTAGTCCATTAAATCATTCACTTTCTCAAAAGAACCCGTACTCTAGGTATGCTACTAAAACTAGACCTGTCAAAATATTTTGATAAATTAAGTTGGCACTACATGAAAAACCTACTAACATATTTCAACTTTAGCAATGAGTGGATCTCTTGTAAAATGAATTTCATATCCTCAACATTCTTCTCAATCCTAGTTAATGGAGTTCCCTCTCAACGCTTCTCCCCCTCGATAGGTATAAGACAAGGTGACCCTCTCTCCCCCTTCTTGATTTTCATAATGGCTAAAGGCCTGAGACACTACATCAAAGACTCAATTCAAAATGGCTCACTTCAAGGCCTCCCTCTACAGGGGTTATAACCGACAACCTCTCATAGCCAATTTGTTGATGACATGATGCTTCTGAACACCTCCATTGCACAAGAATCATAGAAAATGAGATCCTTTCTCAATGATTTCAACGAAATGTCCAGAATCACCTTTAATCTGTCCAAATCCCATCTCTTTTTTTTTAATACACCATAAGCCATCCAACATCACATATCACAACTAATGAACATACCCATATTCTCTTTTCCCTCACAATACCTGGGACTCCCTCTCTCCAATTCGACAACCAAAATCATTTTCTCGGAATCTCTTCTCCTTTATATCTCCAATCGACTTATAAATTGGACCTTCCAATCCCTCAATATCTCATCCAAAATCATTCTCTTAAAGTCATTTCTTCAGGCCATTCCTGCCTACCAATTTTCATCCCTAGCCGCCCCTTAATTTGTCATAAAAAAATAAGGAATTTGCAAAGGAATTTTCTATGGCATGGAGACAAACTCGAGAAAAAATGGGCTTTAGTCAATTGGGACAAAGTATGTAAGCCCAAATATCTAAGAGGTATGGGTCTAAGAGACCCTGGAAAATTAAACAACACCTTTGGAGAAAACATATGGTTAAGATGGCTCAAAACACAAGCCAAGATTTGGGAAAAAATATGGAAATAGAAATATGCCCTGAATATTCATCAAGATCATATCATTAGGATGCAGGAAAAAATTAAGGGCTTTAACATTTGGAACGCGCCTTCAAAAAATATGCCATTAATACAGGAACATGCTTTTTGGGAAATTTGTAATGGACAAAATGCATTATTTTGGACGAACTCCTTGTTGGGCTCAAAAAATGTCATACAAATATCACTCATTACCATACATTTTTTACCTATGCTTCCATTACATCACTCATTATTCACTACCATGTCAATTCATTTTCCCTATTATTCACCATTAATGGGTCTCATTTATATTTTCCAAACATTATTTAGTTTCAAGCATTTTTAAGAGAAATTCTTGAATAAAAATTAGAAAATAATATATTTTACTTCATATATGGAAAGTGGATTGTTTTTGTGACATGTGTAGGTGCCAAGGAAGCTGCCAAGACACCTTTATGTGGCGTTGAATGATCAAATTCAAATTTGATAAGATAATCTTAGAGTTGGTTTTTGGAGATTTTGAAATAAAGAATCATACTTCGATTTTGCTTCTACATCTGAGTATCCTTTAAAGTGTTGTGCTTGTGGAGTTATGGAGTGCCCCCATGGCCTCACTTTCATGCTGATTTGATTATTTTAGGTATAACTTAATTTATGTTTTTGTTTGATTTCAACTTTTAAAGTTTTGTTAAATGTTTTAATACTGGAAGGATCTTATTTAAAAGTGTTTTTCTAAGAGAACTATAAGATCTTAGACAATTATTAGATTTAGGTTTGTTTCATTTCAGATTTTAAGTTTTGTTAAATGTTCTAATATTGGAGGAGGTCCTAAAATTGAGGTGTTCTTGTAAGAGAACCATAGGGTCTTGACAATTGTTAGATCTAGGTTTGATTAGTTCTTGAAAGAGATATTGATGAATATGTTCTTGTAAGGGAACTTTAAGATCTCAGACATATTAGGAATCTTTCTAGATCTATATATTTTAGGTAGTGCTTCGAAGTTTACCTTCCCGAATTGACATTAAATAAACTCTGATTGACATCATCAATTGGAACTAAACATTTTGGTGTCGTTTCCAGGGAAGTGCAACTAGAAGGATTGAGTAATTATTTTCTACATTTGCTTTTATGAACTAACTTGTGAACCGTGGTGATAGCAGGATCTTCATAAAGGAGTTCAAGTTTGGAGTGTTTTATTTTCCGAATTAGTTAATTAGTTTTAAATTCAGTTTTTAAACTCCCCATTTCTTACTAATTCATATACGGATGAGAAATTTTAATACGTTAAACAGGTACATTTTGGAGAAAAAGAATAATCTTGAAGACTGGTTCCAAAAGAACCTTGCACAAACTCCAAAAATGAAATAGGTTACTCACATCCTTGCAAACAATTAGGTAAACATTTTAAATATTGATGTGAGCATGTTCAAATTTTTAATCCATAGATGGCTTCACTGGAAGCATTCTTTTACTTAGAAAATAAAACATCTTTCAAGTTAATGTAGAATAGCTTAAAAATAAAAAATAAAACGAGATCTCGTAGAATTTCTTCGTAGAATTTTCTCGTAGAATTTCCTTGTACAATTTTCTTTTAGTCTTGTTTTTAAAATATCATCATGAATAAAAAGAGTTTCTTCATTTGATCCAGTCTATTTCACTCACCGCGACGTAAACTCCATGCCATTCCTCCTCTGGCTACTGGCCCTTTCTACTCTTCAAACAAGTTAAAATTCAATCCCATTTACATTTAAACGATTTGTGCTACCTTGAACTGCAATCGCTGAAAGAATTGAATAAATAACCTACAATCTCCAAGTCTCACCCCTGAGGCATATGTATGATAATGCTATGACAAATTCATTTTGAATGTTTGGACATTGATTGAACTCCAAGTTTATTTTTCAACAAAATCAATGGCATCAGATGAAAGGTTGATACACACGTCTCTTCTGTGTCGTAGCAAGGTCTGGTGGACCATTGATTCCTCACGTTGCACCAAAAATTCATTCAAAATTTCTCATGAGCCTAGCTTACAGCTCTGCTCTTCCAGATCCAACACTAATCCTCAATAATATAGGGCAAGGGTTGATTTGTAACGGGACAACTGCTGCAGCTAACATTTGCAACATTTTACTATATGAAGAAGATAATACATTATTGAATTTTAATAAAGAAAATTCTTTAAGATATGATCATGATAATAAATACTTCAGAAAAGCAATTGTGTCAGAGTGCTTCCCTTGAGCGGGCGAAGCAGAAACTGATTTCTCTCAAGAGCATCCACACTAAAAGGATCGAACCTGCTCCAGATCTTTCAGGATATGTGAGCAGTGAGAGGAGGCAGGAATTTGAGTTGGGTCATCAGTATTGTTGCTTTTGGAGAATCCAAGTGAATCCAAGTGTGGTCTGTTGCACTTGTTGAATGGAAGAAACAATGTGTGTCAAATGTCTGCAGAAATAATTCCGAGATTTATGTAAAGAATCGACTCCTAATGTTCTAGCACGTCCTTCTCGAAGTGATATTCTTGAGTGGCATTATGTACTAGATGGAAGTGAGGGTATACCATTTTCAGGTGGATTTTATCATGGGAGTTTCCAGAGTGGAGCAAGGCAGGTGGAGGGAGAAATAAGAGAAGATAATTTGTATGCAGATAGAATCTATCTTGGCATGGTGAAAGTGGTTTCCACTATGCACGGATTCTCTCCTCGGTTCGGGTTTATTCACCTGAATCCACCCGACAGACTACCTGACTCTAATTGGTTGCTATCAAGACACTTGGATCACTTATCAGATATGTTCAGGAAATTTTTGAGTTTGACGATCGGTGTCTGCAATGGCATCTGCGACGGCAATGGCTTTGCTCCGTATTCCCTGCGTGAGGCAAAAATTTCAACGGTTCTTCAAACCCGAAGCCTGATTCCACATGGCTTTCAATGGCCTTCATTGCACCGACAAGAGTGGGGGTTTATTATTCTTCGCCAAATTTTGGTTTTCTAAGGAGATGGGAGTTCAAAACCCGTCCGGTCCTGTTGCATGCTGTGGTTCCTCAGTCGGAATTTTTTGCTGGAAAATTGTCGATCGGATTAAATGGGTCAACCTTGTCATTGAGGCACCGGCCGATTGACGGGGTTAGAGAAGACGTGGTTAGTTGGCATGGCATATTGCCTTGTTTCTTGGAGCCTTGGTTTGCCAAAACGTGCACCAATTGACAAGGAGCTCTTGTTGTTGCTCACACCAGTAGCTATTTGTCATGATTTGGGCCATGTGATGACAAATGTTTTATTTGCAACTGTTGTTGTCTCTTTCTCACACACTATTAAATCTCTGGAGCCTTTCTTCAACGCTTCTACCTCTCAGTTTGTTCTTGGACAACAGATCCCTTTCACTCTAAGGTTACAACTCTAAGCTTCTAAGAATGGAAGACGAAACGTGCGAATACCAAAAGATAATGTCATTCTGATTACTTTTGCATAGAATGAAGAACCTCATTGTCTGTTTTATCCTATACATTCAGACATGATCGATATTATTCTGAATATCAAACTTTGTCAAAAACATGAGCATTTGGTAGGCTGCAATGCCCCTTCAAGCTCTTTGAATGATAGACAAAATAATAATATCTTTTGATGAAAAAGGGATTTTATGTTTAGATGATTTTTTCTTTCAATAATTGAAAGGTTATAGGCATGAGTCTTGTCATTTTGATACATTTGGGCATGCTCACATAGCTTGTTGTAGAAACATGGTTGGTGATATGCCTCCCCCAGAAACAGTAAAAGAGAATTTGCTTAAAAGGTTCAAGGGTATTGGTGATCACAGAAGGAAGGCTCTTACTCCTCCAAAAGCTTCGGCACCTACATATCCACCAGTTCCCCAGGTAAGTTCAGGTAAGACTCTAGTTCATTTTGGCAAGGATTTGGATATTGATTTTGTCAGTCATTTTCAAAATTGAAATATTACTATTCCATTGCAAAAGCTAATGCCTTTGTCACATGTCAGAAATAAGGTTCTCAAGTTTGCAGGAATGGACAATGTTGCTCAATCCATATGCACAATGGAAGAGGGAGAAGATGATTCGATCAACATAAAATCAAAAAAATATTGTTGACTCCCTAAACCCTGATTCTCAGCCATTCTTTATTATTTTTTAATTGGTGATTAGCATTGCCATGCACATGGTATTTATCATGCACATTCAAGTAAACATCTGACACAAAGAGGGAGATAAATTAATTTTCATGATTATTACTGGACTGTTATCAACATCAGGAATTAGACTAAATTTATGTTGTTGAGTCTCCTAAAGCTGTTTCATTTGGCATCTATTTTTGTGTAAGAATCACTAAGAAATTGACCATTTCTTTTTTAACATACTTATGTTCTTTATGCCAAGTTTTTTTGCAGATTTCAGATGATCAACTGATCATTAAGGAAACTAATTGAGCACTCAATTCCTCTCCAAAATACTAATTTCATGAGAAATTCTAAAGAACAAGTCCATGAACATAAATGAAATTTCCAGAAAATTACGAATTCTTGCAACTTCCTGTAATAGTTTAATCGTTTGACATGTTGCATGACAGATTAGCAAAATTGGAAGAACTGGGTTTGTTCCTAAATGTACAAGGATGGTGAAAAACTTATCCACACTTGAATTCGACATTTCCAAGTGGTTGGTCAATGACTAGTCAAACTCAACAATTTTTAGCAGAATTCAGGAGCAGATTTGCTATGTTTGAGAATTTGCATTCCATTGCTATATTTGAAAGTTAGTATGCCATAATTCATTTCTTTCTAGCAAGAGTCATTATGCATTTCCCATTACACTTCACTTCATACATCACATTCTCTTCAATCCTAACTCACCAATAAAACCAACAAGGCTCATCCACAAGTTTTTTTTGGCCCACTTTACATATTCATTGTCAGTTTCCTTTTTTTCCTACACTTGCAAATAAACCCTTCCTTACACCATTGAGTCAAATTCCTAGAGTGTAATTATCTTTGTAAAAACAACTAGAGGCTTGCATGCCTTAATGGCAAGTACTCTTGCCAATGAACAATGGGAGTACATTAATATCCCTTGTTCATTGGATCTTGTAGGTGACTCGACCACAACAAACTTATCCATACCTACAAAGATGTGTTAGGCATCTAAACTCCCATTGGAATCAATGGTGGGAGCTCTCATGTTGACTAGTGGCATTCATTAATGGACACTAAGTCAACAACTTCTTGCTATGTTCAACAACAACACATTTAATCACATAGTAAGATTTGTGCCATCGACCGTTGAAGACTTGAAGACGCATATTTCGTAGAAAATGAAGCAGATTTCCTTTCATTGTCTTTTCAGTTTGTCATGACTTGAGGACAAGTCAATAAATAAGGCTAGGGGGGAAATGTAACTTCTATATTTTGTATACCTTCCAAGCCTTATACATTTTCATCCATATTCAGCAAACTCATCATATTCATCAGATTATCCAGCAGAAGATCCAACAACAGATACGACAATACAGATCCATCTTTCATCCACAACTTGCAGAAGAAGCTTCAGATCAGAATTGCAATAGCTGAACTTGCATGATTCATTCACTTCTGTAGGTAAGTAAGGTATGATGTTTTCTAACCTTTAATCTTGAAATTCTTTTCAGATGCTAAAATGATGATATTTGGAAAATATTCCACTATTTCCTTTCTCATTAAAAATTGCCAAAAAACCATCAGTTGAGGGGGGGGAATTTCACACTTCATTTTTTCCTTCATAGATATTACATCCTAACCCACATATTCTTCCCACAATAAAAACTACTACAAAATGATGAGCATATTAAATGACTTCTTAAAATGATTGATCTCAACAAATTAAATAATGATTGTAACACAAGAACCAATCATTCAAAGATGTAAATGCTTTGCAAAAATAAAAGTTATCAAAAGATGTGCAAAGTTAAAAAGGAAGTCCATGATTGAAATATGGTCATTCAAAGATGTAAATGCTTTGCAAAAATAAAAGTTATCAAAAGATGTGCAAAGTTAAAAAGGAAGACCATGATTGAAAGATGGTCGTTACACAAGAATCAAACATCTTGTAAAAGGAAGCTCATCTAAGAATCAAATCAAATAAGTCATTGTAGTAGCTTGCATCAGGACATGCAAGAGCTTCAATTGGGGAGTATGTTGGGCTCCAAAAATGTCATACAAATATCACTCATTACCATACAATTTTCACCTATGCTTCCATTACATCACTCATTATTCACTACCATGTCAATTCATTTTCCCTATTATTCACTATTAACGGGTCTCATTTATATTTTCCAAACATTATTTATTTTCAACTATTTTTAAGAGAAATTCTTGATTAAAAATTAGAAAATAATATTTTTACTTCATATATGGAAAGTGGATTGTTTTTGTGACATGTGTAGGTGCCAAGGAAGCTTCCAAGACACCTTTGTGTGGCCTTGAATGATCAAATTCGAATTTTATAAGATAAGAGATCATGATCTCATGGAGAAGATCAAGGACAAAAGAGGGTTATGTGTCTAGATCATTGAGAGATGTATGGAACTAAAGAGAGATTAGTGGATGATCATTATGAGTTTGTTACTCATCCCATTGTATAAATAGGAGTACAATCTCCTCCATTTAAAATCTTGAGGTTTTGTAAGATTAGAATGTTAAATCTTGTAATCTTAGAATTAGAGAGAGTTGTAATCTTAGAGTTGGTTTTTGGAGATTTTGAAATAAAGAATCATACCTCGATTTTGCTTCTACATCTGAGTCTCCTTTAAAGTGGTGTGCTTGTGGAGTTATGGAGGGCCCCCATGGCCTCACTTGCATGCTAATTTGCTTATTTTAGGTATAACTTAATTTATGTTTTTGTTTGATTTTAGCTTTTAAAGTTTTGTTAAATGTTCTAATACTGGAAGGATCTTATTTGAAAGTGTTTTTGTAAGAGAACCATAAAATCTCAGACAATTATTAGATTTGGGTTTGTTTCATTTCAACTTTTAAGTTTTGTTAAATGTTCTAATATTGGAGATCCTAAAATTCAGGTGTTCTTGTAAGAGAACCTTAGGGTCTTGACAATTGTTAGATCTAGGTTTGATTAGTTGTTGAAAGAGATTTTGATGAATATGTTCTTGTAATGGAACTTTAATATCTCATACATATTAGGAATCTTTCTATATCTATATATTTTAGGTAGCGCTTCTAAGTTTACCTTCTCGGGTTGACATTAAATAAACTCTAATTGACATCATCAATTAGAACTAAACACTCCTCACAACAACTTCCATGCCTTCAAACTAAAGAAATATCACGATCTTACAAAAATCACATCCAATATCTATCCTCTCTCAAAGTGGCAGAATTGTGGTCAAATACCCCCAACAACTCTCCTTCGCAGAGATGGAAATCAACCCACCAAGAACTCCAAGTGGAAACTGAGTGCGACTTGCAGCACTAGAAGAAAATAACAAAACAAAGGCGAATTCACATAAGCACAGACCTAGACATTCACAGATGAGGTCATACTGCGCATGGAAACTTCATACTCAAAGAGGGATATACTCTATAGGAAAAATTCAAAAATATTCAAAAATATCACATTTGGACAATAATATGGAAATCACGATTCTAATAAAAAATCTCCACTTTCCTCTGACTTCTAATTCAGAATAAGATCTTAACCTGGAACAACCTCAAAAAATGGGGATTCATAAGCACCTCAATGTTTCACCTCTGTTACTAGAAGGAAGAAACCATGGAGCACATTCTAAACAACTGTCCACTTAGTGACGAAATCTAGAATCAAGCCACCCAACTCATAAGAAGAACCAAATGAGCAAATAACAACATCATCAACACAATCAAGGATTGGGGACCTGAATCCTACAAAAATCCTACCCTGAAAAGAACTTGGCAACTCCTACAAGGCTTCATTATATGGAAACTATGGTAAGTGAGGAACATATGTATCTTTCATTCCCTGACCTCTCCACCCGCCCACCTCTCGACCACTATCCTCTCGCATCTTAAGGAAACTCTCCAGCTACGCATGTGGACACATGAAGATTTCCCCACTGATCAAAGTGAAATATCTATCCTAAATATAGGGACTTCTCTCTTTCCATATCTACCCTCCCCTTATTGTCCCCCCTTACAGAAAAGGCCTTCAGTCCCTCTACTTGTCTTCCCCCCACATATGGCTTTCACAAAGGCAATTTTGATGGTGCCTACAAAGGAAATCCAGGAATTTCAGGATATGGAGAGATCATAAGGAATAACACAGGCCAAATTCAATACCTCATCGTAGAAAATATGGGATTTGACACCAACAATTCAACAAAAATATGAGGTCTCATTAAAGGAGCACAAATGGCTCTTGACCACAATCTCGCTCGCTTGATCATTCAAGGAGACTGCAAAGTCATCATCGAACTAGCTACTAAAATCATAAATGGAAAAGATCCAGAAAAAATAACCCCCAGTTTCCATCTCCTGGGCCCCCTAAATAGTCTCAAGGAACTTCTGAGGCCCTCTCTAACTCTCACCACCTCTCACATAAGGTGAAGCGCAAATACAGTGGCAGATAGACTTGCCAATGCAAGATTTGACTCCACGCAAGAGATCATTTTCATCGATACAAAGGTAGTCTCTAAGTTCATCTCTCTAGATCCAATTCATGGAGCTAGCCCAGTAGGAATGCCATGCCCATGATGGGGTGACACTTAGCCAGTGTCAATAGACACATGGAATCAAGCAACTAGGATAGTTATTAACCCCTTCCGCTAGGCCACAACCATTAACCACCGCATGGCTCACACCATGAGGATAGTAATGGTAGTGTGCCTATACAACCACACCAGGTTAATGGTCACTCAAGCAAGCCATACCAGGCGAACCGAGGATGGGATGGTTGTCACTCGACTCTAATGGCTAGGGGGGTTTTCAACTTGCAGTGGTGTGGTAATAAGTGAGCAATTTTCCTGGTGCATTGATCCATTCTCCCTCATCCCTGGTTCATGCTCTTCGGCTCCTTTGAGCGTTTCTTCATCGTCATCCTCTGTGTATTTTTCTTGGATGTTGTCTCCTCCTACCCTCCCATCACCCCGCTCCTTAGTTCCATCACCCTCTAAAATTATGTTGGCTTTGTCGACCTCTATCTGGTGAACTTTTACTACTTGCTCAACCCCGATAAGATTCTTCTTTGCAATTTCAGCAGTGCCCCTCTACTCTCGGCCTTTTATATCTTTCCAAGCACCATCTCATTGCCTCTTTATCATCAGCCCAAGGCCTCCACACTCTTCCCAGCATTCCCATAGAAAGAGAGAAATCTAAGAGGGGTGTGCAATACTACAATGCCCTCTCTAGATGCAACAAACTCTCCCCCTCCTAATTGACTCTCATTGCCCATTTTTCTATCCCAAGACACAACAACTAGAGGTCGCCGGAGGCGCCTCTGTCCACCCCACATCTACTCCATGTCTTCATCCCAGTTAAGGAGGAAGCACAACCTTCGTGCACATGCATTCCTCTTGCCACTAGTTTTATGGCCCCCGCAAAACTCAATCCTCAGGAAGCCTATTATGGAGATGGCAACTGTATGGTGGAGGAGGAAATTCCCCCGAACTAGTAGGTGGAGGAAAACATAATGTTCGTCGGTGAGGAAAACACAGTGGCTTCCAGCGAGGAAAACATAGTGGTCTCCAATGAGGACAAGGAGGAGGACCAACCCCAAGAATTTTCAAATCACCTCATGGAGGAGCACCTCCAACTTATCTTTGAAATTTGTCAAAAGAAAGATGATCAGATGCACTCTTAGCACATCCTCAGCCAAAGAATGGACATCTTTTTCTACTCACTAGTCAACACTCCTACGCGGACTCAATACCCAACATGTGGCCAACGGTTCACCCCTATCCACAACATAAATAGACAACCAGGCTCGTTAATGAGTAAAGTCTCGAGGTTACTATTCTTTGTTCAATCTAGTTGCAGGCTTAAATTTTTAATTTACTCTAGTAGCATACTAGATGGACATAAAGGTCACTCGTACACTGTGCATACAGTTTTGTTCATAGTTGGTTCTAGAGACCACTCGAATACTGTCCATACAGTTTTGCTCATGCAGCTAGGATGTATAATTTTGTTAAGTCGATTTTGTTCAAAGAGTTTCAGTTCATATGATGATATGTCAAACTTGGAGCATCTAAGGGACACCTGTTTTGGTTTCCTTTCTGTGGCCAAACACACTTGGCAATGCATGGCTTACACACATTATTAATCCAACGATCATGTTTTATTTACAAAAAGAAAAATTCTATGTTAAACTAGAAATCTTAAATTTTCAATCAAGAGTAAAGCTTTGCATAATAAAATAGTATAAGATTTGTTGTGACTATATGTTACAATGAAAATATCCATGAAAGTTTACAAATCAAATATAAACTACTATCCATATTATCATTAACAATGTTTTCCAATACTAATATGTTCACCTTACTATTTAAATTTATGATGCTTACTTTATTTCATTAAATTATATCTTATTTATTTTAAAATATTTTCAATTTTAGTAAATGTAGATGATAATCCTAGAAAATAAATTTTCTATATTACTATGAAAAAACATGTCAACCATGATAATGATTTAATCCCAAAATTGTTTTTATAGAAGGAAAATAAATGAAAAGACCAATTTAACCAAAATAATTATTTGTTGAAAAAACATGTCAACCATGATAATTATTTAATCCCAAAATTGTTTTCATAGAAGGAAAATAAATGAAAAGACCAATTCAACAACGATTATTTGTTGATGTTTGTGTAAGAGTTTATCCCAAGGAGGAAACTAGCTGAAATTGATAAAAGAAGAAAATGGATGAAATTGATAAAAAATCCGACTCAATAAGGATCATTCTTTTTTCATACGATATATGCATGTTTCTGGTGTATCTTACAAATTATCTTTCTCTAAAGGTGTATCTTATAAATTAAGAAAATGAATGAGACACTTGACTTAACCAAGATAATTCTTTCCTCTTATAAGAAAATATATGTGCAAAAGTTTATTTTAAGTTATTATCATAGGAGGCACGATCCCATAATATGTATTTAGGGTTACAAAATTTAAGAGGATTTGTTTAATGTGAGAATCATGTATATAAATCTATATGTTATGGTCTATGGCTTTTTTTAAATAAATAATGGGAAGATGAATTAATGTTTTTTTTTCTAAAACAGAATTTAAATAATCAGATGAATTAATGAGTTTTTATTATATAATATTAGTAAGAAAAATATTGGAAAACCAAAATTTAAATCATGGAAAGATGAATTAATGTGTTTTTATTATTTCATATTGCCCAAAATAAAGAAATTTTGTTTACATTGGGTGAACCTCAGGAACACCCCTTGTCATAAAATCCCACAGAAAGCCCTGCCCTCGGAAGGGACCACAACCATTGTCGCCTTAAAAATTTGAAATTACTTTCAAATTAAGTTTGGATTCACTCCCCCTCCTAAAACCCTACGAAAAACAATTGGTGCTCTATAGGGCGCCTTTATATAGCCCCAGGCATATAGACAACCCCGTGAAATGAGCTGGATACATTCCCAATAACCGGAAAGACGACCATAGGGTAGAACAGAAGCAAGGGAGTGCTAAGGGCTATTGAATTCCGGAGCAAACGCACAAACCTAAAAGTATGGTGGGTGGAGGACCGGCTTGCGGAGAAAGTAGAGCTCTGCGGAGAAAGTGTATAGAGGATTGTTTATTCGCGACTTATTTCAACAGCGACAAAATAGGTCTGGATCAATTTAGTGCCATACGTAAGGTCTTCGGACATAGCCGATTTAATAATCTTTTTCTGCAGCTTCCAGTGGATAGACGACATGACGCGGTAGCTAGCATATTATATGAGACTCAGGCTCGGATCCTCGATCCTGTTCACGGTTTCTCTTCCGATATTCGAGCCCTCCAGCAAGAGGTTTCTAAATAGCCATTATCCAGCATTTTTTTCTAAGGGCAAAAAATTAATGTATGAATTTTAATATTGATGTTAAGAGTATTAATGTGTGAGAAGTCTGATATAATTTCTTCCATTGCAGAATGAAATTTTGAGGCAGCAACTTGATGTTAGCCATGCTCAGCTCGTCGAACGTAGCAGCTTAGGAGAAGTTTCACGAAATATCAATATTTCTCAGTATGCAAATGATAAGCAATCCGAACTACCATGTTCAATCTCCAATAGAAGCAACATGATCCGTCCTCACGATCAACCGTATTCTTCTTTGGGAGACCTGCAATCCATCTTTTTCGAAAACGTGGCAGTTAATAACTACCAGTTGGAGGCCGCGGCGGACGAATGCTGAACTTGCTTTCCTATGTGCATGGAGAGAGGGTGTATGAGACGCGACTTTAATAACTTTTCTACGGTTCAACAAATCGACAGGGAAATGGAAATGGTTGCTTTCCACTTCGGCCAGGACGGTTGGAAATCAACTCAGTAAACACAGTCTAACTTTATCGTTAACCCTGGCGGAGGAGTTGTGCAAGCTAGGACCTGCTTTCCATCCTTCCAAGAAGTACATAATCTTCATCTCTGATAGAATTTTCAAAATTAGATTAGCAACACGTAGTAAGTTCCAGTCCCGCTCAATTTTGTTTATGGGGCTCCCTTGGAAATTAGGGTTCGATTAGATTATGGTGTTGGCATGATACTCCAGTTTTTGACTTTACCTCCGTGAATTAGATTATATTTTTGAAAAAGTTGTAATCTTTTGTGCCTTGCACGATACTGCATCTTTTGCTGAAAGGAAAATACAATTTAGACCAGTATGTAAAAAAGTTGAGACATTTTATTTTATTTTTTCATAAGATTCTGATAGAGATGAAAGTACATAGAAAATGTTTATGCATTTCAATTTTATTACGTTTTATTAGGCTTTTGGTTAGGTTTTAATTCGTTTATGATTCAAGTTTAAATAGAGGTTAAGATGGTTAGGTTACAAAGAAGAATTTAAAAACTGTCGTGCAAAGCTTTACAAAGTATTGTACGTTCACACCCCACACATCACCTTGCCAATGTAAGGAACTGTTTATATATATATATATATATCTGTGTGTGGGGGGGCACTCCCTAAGAATTCTATAAATTAGAAAATCCAATTCTCATTTAGAGTGAAATCTCTTTCACTAAGTAAAATTAAATATAAAATTATTTTGTTAAGAATATTTGATATTGTTTATGGTATATTATTTTATTGTGTTATAAATGTTAAAATTAAATTTGTGTGTTTAACCTTATATCATATTGTTTATGGTTTATTATTAGTGAGTGCAGAAGGCTATAGGGGATTATAGCAATGGATAATTTGTTGACTTCATATTAATATGTGTTTTGACTATAAATGTTCGCATCATCTCTATTGTTCGAACTAAAGAACTAAAAATATTATTTTTTATATAATAAAAAAAAACCTTATATGTCATCATCTCGTTGGAGAATAGATTAGAAGTCTTATTGCCACCTTCACTATTCTCAATGTTCTAAATGTTTAGATATCCAAAGTTTTAAGCATCTACGCTCTTTTTTTTATTTTTTTAATAGTATTGAAATGTTTACATACCCAAAGTTTTGAGCATCAACACTCTTTTTTAATGTTTTTATTATTTCTATTTTTATTAAAATGTTTAGATACCGAAAGTTTTGAGCATTGACACTCTTTTTGAGGTACTTGAATAGACCTGACAGCTTAAATTTTTACATTGCGTGAGGGCCTTAAATAGGCATGACAACTTAAATGTTTACATAGCGCGAGGCCCTTAAACAGGCCTGACACCCTTAAATGTTTACTTAAATAGGTTCGCCACAATACATTTTTACTCAAAATTTTCCATACAATGTTGGAGTGATTTGAACAATATTGTTGTCCACCGCCATTCGCATAGTCATCATATGTTTCATACTTCTTCTATGCTTGGAATGCAATTTACTCAGAATTGAATATACATATATTGTTTACCGATTCATTGGTTGTTGCTTGTTCGTTGGTTCGTTGGTTCGTCGGTTGTTGCTTATTGTTGTTTGCTTCAACTTTGCAAGGTTGAGGCCTTGCACCTGCAGTTGGATCTGTTGGTGCCTTCTTTTCTTTGCTTCAACTTTGCAAGGTTGGAGTCCTACAGAGATAGTTGGAGTTGTTTTTTCACTTTGCAGGGTTCAAGTCCTGCACCCACAATTCAACCTGCATTTTGTCGTTCATCATTGACAAGTAAGTTTCAATACCATATTTTCATTTGTATTTGTTCTTTTTTGTTTACTATTTACAGTTTGCAAGTAAAAATGTTTAAGTATTTCCACTCGCATCATCATGATATGTTTCATTTTTCTTCTATGCTTGGAATGAAATTTAGTCATCATTGAAGATACATATATTTTTTACTTGTTCACTAGTTTGGTTGCTGCTTCTTCACTGGTTCGTTGGTTGCTGCTTGTTTTTCTTTGGTTCAATTTTGCAAGGTTGAGGTCTTGCTCCTGCAATTGGACCTATTCATGCTTGCTCACTCGTTTGTTGCTTGTTGCTTGTTTTTGTTTGCTTTGACTTTGCAAGGTTGGGGTCCTACACCGACATTTGGTGATGTTTTTTGCACTTTGTAGGGTTGACGTCCTGCACCCACAATTGGGAATGTGGTTCTTTCGTTCATCATTGACGAGTAAGTTTCAATACCATAATTTCATTCGTATTCGTTGTTTACTCTTCGTTGTTTCCATTTTTCAAGTAAAAAATTTTACGTATGTATTCATCATTCTTATCCTATAGACTTTCTATAGAGTTTGGCATATATTTTTCTCCTTCTCTTAAGTTTTCCTTCGATTTTTTCCCTAGGTTCTGCACCATGTGCATGCGAATGTCATCTTCACAAATCCGACTATCATTTTTTCTAGCATTACAAATCCCAGTTCTTTGTCGTATCCGACGAAGTGGAAATCTAACACCTCAATTGAATAAGGAATTCTTCAGTGTTCGCACCTTGACCTCGATGATATTCCCAACTTTCCAAGGAATGAGTATGTGCCTATCCCGTACAAGAATCAAACCTGTGTCTTTCGCAAGAAAAATAAAATGTCAATCTTGTTGTCTTTGCAGGATGTTCTTGTAGAAGAAAATTGCAGGTAGGTGTAGAAGGGCTAGGTATGGTACAACGATGGCTAAGATGCAACAAAATTGCATAAAATTGGCATATCTTTTCCTCCTGCTCTTAAATTTTGCTCCAATTTTTTTCTCCAAACTCTGAACCATACCTACATGCCTTTGCAAAATGTTCTTGTAGAAGAAAAAGATGTTGAGATGGTGCTAGCAAGAATAGTTTTTTGTGGATTGCAAGTTGCAATATTCGATCTCTATGCCGCTCTGCATGCAACATTTCTAACATAATGATTTGTTTTTCAAATGCATTACACCATTTATATGTAAACCAAACCATTATCATTCTAGGAGACTTCAATGTTGACATGCTACAAAATAGTGCTATAACAAAAAAATTGGAAAACTACATGTGCAATTACAATCTCTGATTTATTTTGGTTAAGATAAAACATGTACAAAATGCATTTATTGACCATATATGGTGAAATGTGACCATATCACAATACAACCTCTTTATCTTATATACAAACTGGTTTGACCATTATACAATTTGTCTTGTACTTGAATTATGAAATATACATCAAACATATTACAAAATTATGTTTGCATGTCTCAAAGCATATCTGGATACTTTGTTGTACAAAACCAAATCAGTCGGCTAGGACCATCCAAATTCTTTATATTTTTTGTCTTGTAATATATTTTGGTCATGAAAAATTATATATAACCACAACCATGGATCAATAAAAACAAAGGTTCATGCTTCCAACTCTATCTTTTATTCTATTCCTTTGATTCTCAGTTATTGTATGTACATATTAGTTGTTTTATTGTGTTATAAATGCATATTGATTATTTATTTATCTCATTTTATAAATTATGTAACATCAATCCATTTTATTTTTAGTATTTGATTTATTTTTTTTGTTAGTTAGTAGGTATATTAGAGCCTTTTGAAAATTTACAATCTGTCTATTATAGGTGTCAACAGTGCCCGACTGGGAAACCACTATTGGCCCTGGTTCAAAAATTTAATGACACTTGTCCAAAAAATGATGACACTTGTCCAAAAATGAACAGAAGTGATCGCACTGAGAAAACCTACTATGTGACACAGGGCTCGGGGCTGTCTGAGTTTTAATTTAAGCGGAGTTGACTGTCTAAGTAGAGATGAATGTCTATACAGTTTCCTAATGAGCTGATAAAACATAGAGTAAAAGACTAGAAAAAAGAGAACTTTTTTAGTGACCTGGACCATAGGATGGGCCTGCAAAGACTTGGGTATTCTTTAGCTTGCCCTTTTCTTATTCAGTGCATGGCTGCCTGAGGTCTTGGAGGAAGAGTAACATCTTGTCCACCTTGATCCTTTGTTCTTCGTCCTGCATTTGTAAATCCCTGAGGGTCTTTTTGATGTCCTGCTGTCCTTTGGCCAAATCTCTCAAAGCCTGAGTGATCTCTTCCTGGTTAACATGGTTGTTGCAAGGGGGACGAATTGGAAAAGCTGTTGAATTGGCATAAGTGTCTTCAGAAAGGTGGCATGACAGTGTAGAGGTAGGATGCGATCGTTGCGGTGGAAGAGGAGAGGGTGGGGGTGGTGTGTATCTCAGGGAGTTCCCGAAGGCATCGAACCATTCAACCCAGTAGCCATACTCATTTGATAGAGGGGAAAGTTCTTGAGTGGCTTCAAGATGCATATCTGCTGGATCAAGAGACAAAATAGGAGGCAAGACAGGAAGAGCATCAACAATAGGAGGGATATCAACACCAGGCATTTCCATGTCCAAGAGGTTGGCCAAATTTCGCAGTTTCTTTCCATTGGCTGTGTACCAGGCTGCACCTATTCTAGACTTGCCTCTCAGGCATGGCATAAGGGATGTCGAGGCTAGGAGGTTGGATGGACATAGCTTGAAGATCAGCAGAAACCTGGTAGGAGGGAAGGCGTCGGGAGCTGTTAGAGTGAAAATGCCCCTGAGTTCGGCTATGAGGGCTCCTGTTCCGGGACGGGGAGGTGACTACTGAGGTGACATGCATCTCTCCATGCGCGATCTCTCCCTACAAGTTCTCCAGCTCATGCAATGGGCTACTATATTGAAGGTTCGACATGGTGGTGGCATGGGAACTTAAATTGCGAGGTGATATGTGAGGAGGGGGATGGGACATGCTCAAAGTGCTTGTACATGTGAGCACCAATTGGATGACTAGTTGGCCGGTTGGCCTCTCCGTGTCTTGTGCGCATAAAATGCCTGGTATCACCCCATCCAGGGGATCATATTTGGTTCTTGCAATGGATTTGCAAGATATTACCTAGGGGTACGATTTAACACACCCACTACCTAAATTAAAACTTTTTGTTTAGTTCTCAAAAATGAGAATCCCCGAAGCTTGCATCAGTGAAATGCCAACCCTGAGCAACGGGTCTTTCATTCACTTATATAGCTCTCTGCACCTAACCGTGGTCTTTCCCTGATGACAACTTCATGTTTTCGAGGTTTTGTCCTTTCTAATGATGGGGGTTCCTATGCCCTCGATTCTCCGATCTCCGATGAGCTCTCTTCTGGCCTTAGCCCCTTCGGGCTATGACCTCGGGTCCATATGAACACTCTCATAATACCGCAGCCTTATCCTTCTTTCGGGGTTTGGATTTCAAATTCCCGACATGCTCAAATTCCCGCTAGCTCTCCAGGCTAAGCTCTTGGTCCACGTGACCTCTATCTCACAAGACCACAGCCTTGTCCCCCATCGGGGTTTCGGACTTTCGAATGTCGAAAAGAAAACATCCCCAGGACTCGCGATTCCTCGAATCCCGACGTGCCCCTTTTATGCACTAGCTCTCCTAGCTAGGCTCCTAGCCCACATGACCACTATCCCCATGACCACAGTCTTATCCCTCGTTAGGGCTACGGGGTTTTCAATGCGAAAATGTATTGGCTCACGGGATTCCTGATTCCTTGAATCCCGACTCTCCGATTTGCTAACAACTGGCCCCTCATGATGGCACTATCCTCCTTCTCGAATGTGCTAACACATAGCCCCCACTCATCGGGGTTTCGAGCTTTGCAATTCCAAAATACATAAACAAATTGTCACTAGGATTCCTGATATCCCAATGACCCAAACGTCGATCATCAACTTCCTGTCCGGACTTTCCTGACGGCATCGATGGCTGCCACGCATTCTCTTCTCATGGACGGTTTCGATTTCTTCAGGATTTTGAGACTTGTGGTGACTCAATTCTCACGGTCTTAGGAACTCCGATTTCGCGATGCCGAATATCCCGACTCTCTATGGATTTCTAACACATTTCTTCCCAAACTAATGGCTCATATTTTACTGGGGTTTTTACTTCAGATTTCCACGATCACCTGTCCATGGGAGTATCAATATCCCGACTTCCGATAGTAAACCTCGTTCTCCACCACGTGTACCCTCAAACGGAAGGTCCAGATCCTCCCGGCGTTTCGAGACTTGAAGTGTCTCGATTTTCTTGTCCTCAAGAATCCCGATATGTCGATGGCTGGAATCTCGATGGTAACCCTCATGCAGCTCCTGTCCGATCTGACGGCTGATGGGTAGATGGGCCAAGATCTAACGGCCTAAAGCCATTCTTCCCGCACACACTCCAGAGACTAAACTCCGAGCATCTTAACCCGATCCAACGACTGACGGGATTTCTAAATGAGATCCAATGGCTCTGATTGTCCTACCTTGTGCATTCTTCCACTACTTTGTGGATGTGGAATGATCAATGGTTCGATTGTTCTTCTGGGCCTTGGGATCTACGATCCCGATTTCCTCACTGTTCATGAAGATAGAGGGAAAAAGGGGCAAGGTATGTAATGCCCTTGTTACTTTCATCAAGCTAACAGTCGTGAATGCATATGGGTCATTCGATGAGATCTCATTCGTCGATTTGTTATTTATCCCTACACTTCTATCTTGGAACCTTAAGAGGGTCATTCCTCTATGTACAGGGTTATTAAGACTTGTCCATTCAAGTCCCTTTTTCTAGGTTCTTGGTAAACCTTTCCAAGGAGAGAATCTCTTTAAAGAGATCTATAATGGGGCATTCCTGAAGACAGATAAGGGTAGACATCTTCTCAAGAGCGGGTTGGAAGCCTAAATTAGTTCAACCTAGGTATAATTAGATTCATTTTATCAATGTAAGTCATGCATGGCTTCCTCTATTGTAAGAATATGTCCATTAATTATTATCAAAACATTTCACAGACATTCTTACACTAAAATCGTTCACAATTTCACAGTTCTAGGAGTATATATATATATATATATATATATCAGTATATAAATTTCAAGACGCAATACATAAAATACTTATCAGAAATAACACCAGAAGTGGGTGCAATTGCTGAGAGGGGTGCTTGTTTCCACCCAACTGTAGGCGTAGCGACTCCCATTGGATTTACCACTAGCCACCCCCGAGCTGAGACCCATGATGCTCTGAGACTTCCTCTCTCTGTCTTCTAGTGACCAGGAGCGAAGGTTTCAATCCTTCCTCTCTGCTATCACTCACTCTGTGTAATGCCAGAGTTCCCCTCGCATCTATTCCCTCCATCGCTTCTGCCATACGCCTTATCCTATCGCGAGGTTGTGTGTGGCATGATTACCCTTGCGTTGATCAGGCCTGATGGTTCTATGGATGGGCGGTTCACCATCCCATACCTCATCAAGCCATCCACCTACCAGCCTGCGAGAAATTAAATTTGGGGCCAGCGAGCTGCTTTTGGTTCTCCAGGCCAGTCGAGTCCATTAATTCTCGGTGGAAGTTAACGCCACCTTTTCAGGTGCCTTCCATCGCCATCGTGGTCTATTTTCTACACATCCCCTCTTAGCAGTCCCACAATCAATTAAAAATGTTATTCACATTCATTGACCTTTTCCTCAAGGTCCATTTACATCACATATTCATATTTATGAGTTTTCCATAGTTCTCGACTAGTCCAGTTATATTTACAAGCTGGGGGAAACAGGGTGTTACAATTCCCTCCCCCTTAAAAGGAACATCATCCTTGATGTTCTTAGCTACCAACATGAATTGCATGTACAGAAGTAAACAAAATTGGATATGCATGTCTCATGGCATCCTCCATTTCCCATGTAGCCTCATCTAGGCCAAAATGTTTCCACTGCACCTTGACCTATGCAATGGTTATGTTCCGGAGCGGAGTTTCCTTTATGTCCAGTATGCATTGGGGTTCTGGTAGAAATTCTCCCTCTGTTTCCACCTGGATCACAGACCAATCAATTATATGATTAGCATCATGTACATATTTCTTCAATAATGAAACATGGAAAACATTATGTTCTTTTACTGTGGGAGGAAGTGCTAGCCGATAGGCTACAGGTCCAACTCTATCTAGAACCTCAAAGGGTCCACAATACCGGGGTGCGAATTTGGCACAAGATCCCACTTTCAGGGAACTCCTTCTGGGCTTAATTCGGAGATATACATGGTCTCCCATTTTGAACTCTCTTGGAGTTCTCTTTTGATCAGCATAACTTTTCTGTCGGTTCTGAGTGACCTTCAGATTTTGTTTTATCTGAGTCACTTGTTGTTCCATTTCTTTCAACATATAGGCTCCAATATATATCCTGTTTATAGGATTACTCTAGCTGACTAGAGTATTACACTATCTACCATAGAGGACCTCGAAGGGACTCATCTTTAAGGATGCCTGGTAGCCATTGTTGTAGGCAAATTATACCAATGGCAGGTAGTCTTCGCATTTCCTGGGTTGATGCATCACATGCATCCCTAACATATCCTCTAATATTTGATTCACTCTTTCTGTCTGTCTGTCGGTTTGAGGGTGATAGGCAGTGCGAAACAACAATTTAGCCTCTAATCCCACCATCAGTGATTTCCAGAAATTGGAAGTAAATTTGGTGTCTCCGTCAGATATTATCTCCCTCGGCATACCGTGCAGTCGAAATACCTCTTTCATGAATATCTGGACAATATCTATCACCTTGCAGGTTGATTTGATGGGAATGAAATGAGCAGACTTGCTCAGTTTATCCACCACTACCATAATGGCGTCATTCTGTTTGGTTGAAGTTGGCAATCCAGTGATAAAATCCATGGAGATGGTTTCCCATTTCCATTCTGGGATGGGTAAAGGGTGTAGTACTCCTATTGGGTGTCGATGTTCTACTTTAATCTGTTGGCATTCTATGCATTGGGCCAAATATTTGGCTGTGTCCCTCTTCAAGCCAGGCCAATAAAATTGTTTTCGGGTGGCAGTAATCATTTTCTGGTATCCTGGGTGACCAGTGTATGGTCTTTTATGTAGTTCATCCATGATGAACCTCTTGGGAATATATAGTCTATCTTTGTAGGTGAGCAAACCTCCCTCAGTCATCTGGTAGCCTTCATATTTTTCTTCAGCGGGTTCTTGTTGTAGGTATAGGGTCACAATCTGAGCGAAGGAATCTGTTTCTTGTTCCTTTTTGACTCTATACTTGACATTTGTCTCACAGGTACTCATCACTACCAGGTGAATTGTTCTCATGCTTCTGCTGAGGGCATCGGCCACCCTATTCTCTTTTCCTTTAATGTGTTTGATTTCAAAATCAAATTTGCTAAGGAGGGCCATCCATCTAGCTTGTCTAGCATTGAGCTTGTGTTGGTCGAACAAATACCGTAATCCACAGTGATTTGTCATAAGCACAAATTTTCTACCCAAGAGGTAATGCCTCCTCATTTTTAAGGCATGCACTATGGCAACGAGTTCTAGATCATGAGTCACATAGTTGACCTCATGTTCATTCAATTTTCGGGATTCGTAGCAGATCACCTTTCCCTCCTACATAAGGACTCCTCCGAGCCCTTCTTTATAGGCATCTGTGCACACAAGGAAGTTAGCTTCTAGGTCGGAAATTTTCAGCACGGGTGCATGGGTCAGTAGATGTTTTAGGGTCTGGAATCTTTCCTCACATTGTTTTGTCCACAGGAATTTTGTTCCCTTTTTCTAGAGGGCAGTGATTGGACAACCAATCTTGGAGAAATGTTTTATAAATCTTCTATAATATCCCGCCAATCCCATAAAGGATCTGATGTCTGAGACATCCTTTGGGGTAGGCCATTCCATGATAGACCAGATCTTGTCAGGATCTACTGCTACCCCTTCCTTAGACAGAACATGTCCCAAGTAATGTATTTTCTTCTGAAAGTAGTCACATTTGTTGAACTTATCATAGAGTTGATGCTCTCTTATCACTTGCAACACAAGTCTAAGATGCTCTTCATGTTCCTCTCTATTCTTAGAGTAGATTAATATGTCATCAATGAAAAGTAGCACAAATTTATCTAAAAAATTACTGAGTACATTGTTCATTAAGAACATGAAGGTGGTAGGGGTATTGGTTAACCCAAATGGCACTACCACAAAATCATAGTGACCATACCGTGTCTGGAAAGCAGTTCTATGGATGTCTTCACCCTTGATTCAGACTTGATGGTATCCCGACCTCAAGTCAATATTTGATAAAATAGACGCGCCTCCCAACTGATCGAATAGATCATCGATCCTGGGCAAGGGGTATTTGTTCTTTATGATTACTTTATTGAGTTGTCTGTAATCGATACATAGTCTAAGGGTACCATCCTTCTTTTTCAAAAACAGGACTGGAGCTCCCCATGGGTACACGCTGGGTCGAATATAACCCTTATCCATCATTTCCTTCAATTGCAATTTGAGTTCAACTAACTCATGTGTGCTCATTCGGTAGGGTGTCCTAGATACAGACACCACTCCTGGTGCGAGCTCAATTGAGAAGTCAATCTCTCTTCTTGGAGGTAGACCGGGTACCTCTTCCGGGAACACATCTATGTATTCTCTCAGGACAGGGTGATCGTCAGGGCTTGGTTTAGTGCCTTCGATTGTTTTTAGTACCTGTATTTCATATATGCGACATCCCTTTTGGCAATACTTTCTCATTTGCATGGCTGATATTTGTCTCACCGAGACCGGTTTTTGGATCCCTTGGAGGGTTATCCTTTATCCTTCTTTGCTCACACATTCTAAGGTTTTATGGTAACAGTCCAATTTGGCTTTATGGGCAGCCAACCAGTCCATACCGATCAACATATCATACGATCCCAGGGGTAATACATTAAGAGTTGCTTGGGTGGGGAATTCACCCATCATAAATTGACAAGCTGGTATGACCTCTACTACCTTTCTTTTGGTGCCAGTGGCTAACTATACCAACCATGGTTTATTTTTCTTCTGTGGCTGTAGTTTACACTTATCAATAGTTCTTGGGGATATATAACTCAAATTTGAACGAGGGTCAATCAAAATAGACACCAGATGGTTGAAAATCATACCTTCTATTTCCACCACTGAAGCTTGGTGGTCAGCCTGGTTATTATCCAGGGTTGCATAAATCTGTGGCACACTCCTTGCCACATCATTGACCGTGGTAGCTTCCCGCACGTTATAAATTCTCTGACTGTTCTATTGTCGGTGTGGACAGTCTCTCTAGAGATGCTCTCCTCCGTAATCCCAACATTTCAGAGGTTCTTTCTTTGGGTTGTTAGTCTTCACTGGTATAGGTCGAGAAGTTTTATTTCTGTCCCCCGAGGGAAAGTTCTGCTAAAGTACACTTTGGGTTGGCAATTTCATTATGGGGTTCTTTTTGTAGTTTTTAAATCCTGAGGCTTTGCTCCCCTTTTTCTGAAATCTCGAACCCTCCTTATGTTTCCAGTGTTCATGAGACTCTGCCCGATGTCCATATTGTTCATGAGAATATGTTGCCTTTTGTATAGTGTCTTCTAAGGTCTTTGGTTCACCAAATTCAATTGGGTTCCGGTACTCATTGGGTAACCCACTAATGAAGCGTTGTTCCTTCACCTTCTCTACTTTGATGTAGGGTGCATATCTCAGTCAGTCAAGGAATTTGTTGACATACTCCTCCATAGTAAGTTGTCCCAGCTTGAGTTCATAAAAATCTTTAGCCTTCTCGTCGAAATACCTCTCCGACAAATACTTCTTCCGGAAGTACTTCTCAAACTGCTTCCAAGACAGGTCCTCCTCGCAGACCCCTTTCATATTCTTAAGGTCTTCCCACCATATGGAAGCCTTTCCATTCAGATTGAAAGTGGCCACTTGGGCCTTCATGTTCTCTGAAAAATCATGGACTCTGAAATATTTCTTCAGTCCAAGTAGCCAGGCCTTGGCTTCCTCTCCCTTATTTATCTCACCATCGAAGGAGGGGGGTTTGGCCTTCTTGAATTCCTCAAATTTATGACTCTTGGAAGTATTTTTCTTCTTCTGTTTTCTACGAGAATAGGAACTAGTCCTGCTGCTAGAAGAGCCTTCTGAATCACCAGCTTCCTTCTCATTGGAGTCATCTGACATTGGTCCTTTACCTCTGGGGTTGACCTTTCTGGATGTGCTTCTCTTAGTATGGCCACTGACACGACCATGATTCTGCATCTCAGGTTCACGCTACATTTTTCAATTTAGGTCAGATAAGCTCTGCAGTAGAACTGCATTAATTTCGATTTTCTTTTCTTGTTCTTTCATCATCCTCTCATTATTGGCCTTGCAGCTTTACAATTCGACCATGAGACTCCTCAAAGTCTCAGCTAGGTGTGGAGGGGTTCCTATTGCTCTTCTTTTGTCAGACTCCTTGTCTCTGTTGTGGGATCCTTCTCCCACATCTTGGTGAGTCACCATACTCTACGTTTATAAATTCCCACGGTTGATCGTTCGCTCGAGTGAAAATACAAACGATGGTTATTAGTCAACAGTTAAATTCATTTATTTTTTATAATTTGCACACAAATTCATAACTCTTTCACATGCATACACAATCAGATTCTCATTTTCCAAGTTTTTAATCCTAGACCAGAGAGTCAAGTTAGGAGGTTAATCCTCATAGGAGTGATTTGAACGGAGTTTATGCACGACTCGTGCATGAGCCCAATCAGGTCGAGTGTTGTAACCATGCTCTGATACCACTTTGTAACACACCCACTACCTAAATTAAACTTTTCTGTTTAGTTCTCAAAAATAAGAATCCCTGAAGCTTGCATGAGCGAAATGCCAACCCTGAGCAACGGGTCTTTCATTCACTTATACGGCTCTCTACACCTAACCGTGGTCTTTCCCTGATGACAACTTCATGTTTTTCAGGTTTTGTCCTTTCTACTGACGGGGGTTCCTATGCCCTCGATTCGTTGATCTCCGATGAGCTCTCTTCCTACCTTAGCCCCTCCGGGCTTTGCCCTCGGGTCCATATGACCACTCTCATAAGACCCCAACCTTATCCTTCTTTCGGGGTTTGGAATTCAAATTCCCGATGCACTCCAATTCCCGCTAGCCCTCCAAGATAATCTCTTGGTCCACGTGACGTCTATCTCACAAGATCGCAGTCTTGTCCCCCATCGGGGTTTCAGACTTTCGAATGTCGAAAATAAAACGTCCTTAGGACTCGTGATTCCTTGAATCCCAACGTGCCCCTTTTATACGCTATCTCTCCTGGGTAGGATCTTGGCCCACATGACCACTATCCCTGTGACCACAATGTTATCCCTCATCGAGGCTACAGGGTTTTCAATGCCAAAATGCATTGGCTCACGGGATTCCAGCTTCCTCGAATCCTTACTCTCTTATTTGCTAACAGCTGGCCCCACACGATGGCACTATCCTCCTTCTCGGATGTTCTGACACCTGGCCCCCACTCATCGGTGTTTCGAGCTTCGCGATTCCAAAATACATAAACAAATTGTCACTAGGAATCCCGATATCCCGATGACCCAAACGTCGATCATCAAATTCCTGTCGGGACTTTCGCAACGGTGCCGATGGCTACCATGCATCCTCTTCTGATGGACGGTTCCGATTTCTCTAGGATTTCGAGACTTGTGGTGACTCAATTCTCACGGTCTCAGGAACTCCAATTTCCCTATGTCGAATATCCCGACTCTCTACAGATTTCTAACACATGTCCTCCCAAATGGATGGCTCAGATTTTACTAGGGTTTTTACTTTGAATTTCCCATATCTCCTATCCATGGGAATATCGATATCCCGACTCTCGATAGTAAACCTCAATCTCCACCACGTGTATCCTCAATCGGATGGTCCAGATCCTCTCGGAGTTTCGAGACTTGAAGTGTCTCGATTTTCTTATCCTCAAGAATCCCGATATGTCGATGGCTGGAATCCCGATGGTAACCCTCATGCAACTCCTATATGATCTAACAGCTGATGGGTAGATGGGCCAAGATCTAACGGCCTAAATCCATTCTTCCCGTGCACACTCCAGAGACTAAACTCCGAGCATCTTAACCCGATCCAATGGCTGACGGGATTTCTAAATGAGATCCAACGGCTCTTATTGTCCTACCTTCTGCATTCTTCCACTACTTTTTGGATGTGGAAATATCAATGGTTCGATTGTTCTCCTGGGCCTTGGGATCTACGATCCTGATTTCCTCACTGTTCACGAAGATAGAGGGAAAAAGGGGCAAGGTATGTAACGCCCTTGTAACTTTCGTCAAGATAATGGTCGTCAATTCCTATGGGTCATCCGACGAGATCTCATTTGTCGATTTGTTATTTATCCCCACACTGCTATCTTGGAACCTTAAGAGGGTCATTCCTCCTCGTACAGGGTTATTAAGACTTGTCCATTCAAGTCCCTTTTTCCAAGTTGTTGGTAAAACTTTCCAAGGAGAGAATCTCTATAAAGAGATCTATACTGGGGTGTTCCTGGAGATAGATAAGGGTAGACAGCTTCCTGAGAGCCGGCTGGAAGCCTAACTTAGTTCAACCTAGGCATCATTAGATTCATTTTATCAATGTAAGTCATGCATGGCTTCCTCTATTGTAAGCATATGTCCATTAATTATTATGAAAACACTGCACAGATATTCTTACACTAAAATCATTCACAACTTCACAGTTCTATGAGTATATATATATATCAGTATATAAATTTCAAGACGCAATACATAAAATACTTATCAGAAATAACACCAGAAGTGGGTGCAACTGCTGAGAGGGGTGCTCGTTTCCACCCAACCGTAGGCGTAGCAACTCCCAGCGGATTTACCACTAGCCACCCCTGAGATGAGACCCACGATGCTCTAAGACTGCGTCTCTCTATCTAGCAGTGACCAGGAGTAAAGGTTGCAATCCTTCCTCTCTGCTATCACTCACTTTGTGTAATTCCAGAGTTCCCCTCGCATCTATCCCCTCCATCGCCTCTTCCATACGCCTTATCCTCTCATGAGGTTGCGTGTGGCATGATTACCCTCGCGTCGATCAGGCATGAAGGCTCTACGGATGGGAATTTCACCATCCCATCCCTCATCAAGTCGTCTGCCTACCAGCCTACGAGAAATTAAATTTGGGGCCAGCGAGCCACTTTTGGTTCTCCGGGCGAGTGGAGTCCAGTGGAGTCCCACACCTCAGAGATCACAGAACAGCTAACACCAATAGAGATCAACCCTAACTGCATGGAAAATGCATCCACTTATTATATAGTGGACACACAGGTCAAGGGTACTCACCATCATAGGATCCAACTTTATCGGTTTGTCAAGGCATGGAAGCTCCACCACCCAGGCAAGTGGCTCATCCGAGGAAAAAATTCAGTAGAATTTTCCTCACTTGATCGGGACACTCAACGTAATGGATTCCATTTCTTCCTAAGGGGGGAGGACTAATCTAGGTGGATATTGGTGATCAACCACCTATTATAACTCGATCCTATTGAAATTTTTTAGTTCAACACATTTTTTTTTAATTCTTTGTAATTGTGGCTTCTAAACTTTTGGAGTTGTATGAATCCCTACATGTCTTTTAGGTCAAGACTGGTGGCCACCCACCTAATACAACTAGATTATCTTGGATGTTTTCATCTCATCACATCCTTTTGTACTTCCAGGGCTATTTTAGGGCCCTAAATAGTGTTTTTTTTGGATTTCCATTGTCAAATTGTAGACAAAGTCAAATTTTGATGGAATAATGTGTATTTCTCGAAAATACCTTCCCAACAGGCTATCACACACCTAAAATGAAGGTTGTATGCAAAATTTACGAACCTGGGAAGTTGAGGTACCAACTTACCCATCGGGGCCCACATAACATTTGGTGTTTCATCTCCTAGGGTTAGGTTTTTGGATGTCTTGGGTTTTGAAATTCATCAACAATGTTAAAAAGGCCTTTGGAGCCTCATTGTAATCATTTCGATCATGCGTATGCACGTATTAGCCACATCTCTTCTTAGAGATAGCTACCACCAAGTTGTTTTCAGTTCTACAGTTTTATAGTTTCAACCTATTTCATTTATTCAATAGAAGTTATTGTTCACTAGATATATGTTGTTGTTTGTTGTATGTTTTCATTATTGTATTGAGTTTTTTATTCATTTTGTTTCTCTCATAAATCTAGATCAAGTATAGAGGGTCCAAAACCCTATCCCTAACCCTAGATGGCTATCAAGCTATGTTAAACACTAGGCCCCTACAAAAAGGAGTTGCATTCTTATTGTATCAAGTATTTTTCCATGGGGGAATAGAGAATTGATAGTTATATGGTGAAGTATAACATAAGAAATATAATATCATGTAGTAGCCATATTGGCCATAATGTCAATGAGACTTATGTAGTGTCCATGGGAACTTCATAGTGAGTTACCCTTTCTTTGTATTTCCATTTTATGATTGAGAAGAAAAGAGCATAACATAGGTGTCTCCTTGTATTTGTGATTTTTACAAATTGGATTTTCACAAGGTATATCTTGTGCTCATTATGTGAATGGCATGCTATTTGCTTGTCTCTTTAATTTCAATTGCAATTTATATCAATAATTTCTATGCTAAACTAGTAATCTTAAATTTGCAACCAATAATGAAACATTGCATAGTAAAACATTGTGGAATATTATAAGATTTCTTGGGACAAAATGTTATAGTCAAATATAATTGAAAATTTACAAATCAAATATAAAATACTATAAATTTCAAGATGAAATGTTTTTAGATATTAATCCTAGGTATTCATCTTTCTTAGTCAATGTTTCAAATCCAAACCAGGATCCATATCATCATTAACAACTTTTTCTAATAATTTAATATGTTCCCCTCACTCTTTTAGGTTATCAAAGTTAATTTATACCATTCACTATATAATAGGGATAGGAAATAAATATGTTAATGTACAAGGCAATGGATTAAAAATCAACTCCACAATGATAATTATTTTCTCTAAGATAGATATATTTGTGCAGGAGATAAGTTGTTTTAATAGAAGGAAGAGGAAAATCTAGAGGAAGAGAAAAAATGGGTAAGATTTGTGAAATATAACATTCAATGAGGATCATTATTTGTGCATATGAAATAGGAATTTGTCTAACAATTTTCCTAAATTGTTAATATAGAAGTTCCTAAATTGTTAATATAGAAGGAAATTGATAAGAGAGTGGACTTAGCAAGCATAATTATTTGCTCTTATAACAAATGCATGTATGGAATGTATGTGTCGAAGAGTTTATTATATATTCTAGGTTGTAAGAATAGGAGGCACAATCTCCTAATATGCAATTTGGGTTATTAAAAGTAAAATAAAAATTGGTTATTAAAATTTAATAAAAAATTAAAACTTTTTAGTGGCAGAATCATGGTATATTGTAAATAGATTTCTATAATGTATATAGATATGTAGCAATTTTTTAATATTTTTTATTTTGGTAATTTAGTAATTCATTAAAACTAAAAAATAGTTACATTTCTTTCCATATTTTTAATCATGAAAATAAATTTTTAAATATAATTAATTAATTTGTATTTTTTAAATATTTAATAAAAATGGTATATATATATAAATAATTATCTTACTTTATATTTTACATATTACAGTTTAAAAGAAAAAGTAATCACTAGAAGTCCATTTAGACATCTGTCGTGATATCTCTATATATAAATAAATAAAGGATGAATCAACTTCAAACAACAAAGTGCAAATTATAATTCATTAAGGCTAATAAAATTCATTGATTGAACTAAACAAATAAACTATTATTTACTTATTTATTTATGATGCAGGAGCATTGTTGTTAATCATAGGGAGAAAGACCCATCAACATCAAGGAATTTGTACGAGAGCCCAACGCTGGAAGTTATAGCAGATATTTTGAAGGCTGCCTTAATTCAGCGTTAGAATTAATCTTTTGAGGCACGCTTCAACTCAGCGGGTAAATCATAGAGGCATGCTTGAACTATTATGAGTGAAGTGGGAGATTCCACCCTAGCTCTAGAATGCGATTGGTCTAAATAGTCATTACGTTAATTTTTGGAGTAAGCAAGTATACAGGGGAAAGCCTAAGAGCCCTCTCCTAAAGAGAGGTTTTGTACACCCAAATGAAGCTAGTTAGTAGTTGGTTGGCTCCATAGTTGCAGAGTTGCAAATTAGTAGGAGATTTCTTAGTTTTGAGTTTTTTTTTATCACAATTGTAACTATTTTCACTTATGAATATAATAGAGGAAAATTCATCCAATGCATGGTGTGAACATTGTTTGCAATTCTTCATCTTTGTGTTTTTACGAGAGAATGGAACTATGAATGATAAGATAAGTTTCAATTGTTTCTCTCCAATTGAGGTGGTGCAAGGTCTGCACACAGAATGCAAGGAGTGTGTGACAAAATTTGTTTCGATTCCAAAGCTCAAAAGAGATAACATAAAGATTTCCATTTGCAGGGACTGTAAAGAGACTGGTGCAAGGCATGCATAGTCGACCGCAAGAACCCAATCCTTGTGGAAATATTTGGTGCAAGGAGTGCACAGATCTGAGATTCAACTAAGTGTCGAAGGGACTTTGCAAGAATTCTAGTAGAGAAGGAGAATGCATGAAAATCTCTTCAAAAAATCCATGAAAATCTGAGTTATTGAAATCCATGAAATGCAAGGAGTGCGCGGGAGATTGAAGTCTTTACAAAGCCAATATCAAGAGGAATAAAACTCTTCGTAAGTATGAACAAGATCCAAGAAAATGACTCATAGGAAGGACAAGGTTAGAGACCTTTGAACCTTTCGAAAATCTTCTAAGTCTGAAGACAGCATAAGCTCAAGGGGAAAATCTGGACTATCTGATAAGCGTCCAAGAAACGAAGAGAAAGCACAGAAGAGGAAGGATCTCATATGTTCAGTCTGAATGCAAGAGAATCGTAGTCGTCTAATCAAGGTACAGTGCACTGACATTAAGTCCTTGAAATTACATCACAGGAGTGGGGTTACAAAGTTCCAAAATTATCAAGACCATCCAATCGAGGGACGTGTGGCGAACGAACAACATTTCACTGACTCACACATCAGAGAATTCAAAGGGTAGAATGCCAAGAACTCATGAAACCCGAGTTCACGATTTGATAGGAGCCATCACATCTAAGAGGATCTAAGTCATTGATTCGTTCTCTGAAATATCGACATTTCAGAAGTCAGGAGTGTGGTGGAAATCATTTTCGGGAAACCCTCGATAAGCGAAACCCCGATGAGATCTGGACCATCAGATTGAGGGGAGATCTAGATTGTCTATCCAATTCCATAAAAAGTTCAGACTTCGGTAGGATGGAGGTGACTCACATTGGGAATCCCTGATACGCAAATTCATGATACCCATTCAGAGGTTTGTCCCTAGGTCATAGTAGGGACCATATGGAAAGAGGATAAGGGAGGAGCTAACGAGTGCTAGGCCCTTGTCGGAGTTTCAGAGACCAGGAGATTCTGGGTGACTTGTGTACAAATACCTAACTAAAAAAATTGTGACATGCCTTTGCTCAGGCTCATGGTCATGTGAGAGAAAGGGCTTAGTAGAGAAGAGATAACACTCATTTGGCATTGAGCTTCGAACTACACCCAGGAGAGAAGTCGTGGGTCTTATACAACCTCTGCATTTGGGGGAAACAACCTCTGTAAGTGAGTTGGGGGTCTAGCAGAGGCCCAAAGAGTTAATCAGACTCTGTTTCTTGATCGATCCTAGACCAAGAGGTCGTGCATCCCTTAAGAGAAAAGGGGGGTTTTCATTAAGCGGTATCAGATCCAATATTTGATTGTAGACAACAAGCAAAGGATGTGAGGCAAAAAGAACTAGAAGTTGTACTATGTGTGTGACATATAGTCAACGCAATGCCTTCAAGGAGACAAGGAGAGAAAACCTTAGATACACGAGTTGTAGAAAGGGATATGCAAGAACTTTGTGCAAGATTAGAGGCAATGGAGGAAGCACAGAGACGAGCACCTGACACTGGAGACGTCATCGATGCAGAGAACGAAGAAGTAGTGGGCAAGAATGTCATCGAAGAATCTGTCGGAGAGGATGTTTTTGCAGAACACTTGCTGAGAGCAGTTTCTAGATTAGGGGGTAGAGCCAATATAAAAGTCCTAATGTATGAAGACAATTTATATGTTGAAGAGCTACTAGATTGGACAAGGTCCATGGACAAACACTTCCACTATGAAGAGGTCGATGAAGAGAAAAAGGTGAAATAGGATGTCATTGGGCTAAAAGGACATGTAGTGATGTGGTGGAATGAACTGCAGCGTGAGAGGAGAAATAAAGGAAAACAAAAGATAAAGAGTTGGGATAGAATGGTAGCCAAGATGAAGGCTAAGTTCATGCCCAAGGATTATCAGATGAATCTATTTAGGAAGATGCAGAACCTAAGATAAAAAGGGATGATAGTTAAGAATTACATAGAGGAGTTCTATAGGATGAACATCAGAACTACACAAAGAGAGAGATATGACGAAAAATTCCCCAGATATATAAATGGACTGATATATGAATTCCAAGATGATATCACTAAGTACAATGGAGGATGCTTATCATTTTTCACTAAAGGAAGAGGAAAAGTCGACTAGAAAACAAAGCCAATGAGGAAGAGGTAAAAGACCAACCCCAAACAGAGGTAAGGGAGTTACCCATGACAGAGCACATAAGTCTAAGGATGAGACTAAGAAACCACACAGTCACTCGGAAAGAGGGGGAATTTCCTGAGAAAGACATGGTGGTGGAAGAAATTATTCCAAAAGAAGAGGAAGAGGAGGAGGAGGAGAAATAAGGTGCTATGATTGTGGAAAGATAAGGCACATGTCTTGGGAATACCCTGATAAAAATAAATAAGGAGGTGAAGATCACATTTCAGAAGAATAGAGAGAAAATGTTGAAGCAAAAGGAACAGAGGATGGAAGATCCATGATGTTGAGGAAGGTTCTTTTAAATCCGGAGGCAAAAGTTGAAAAGATGTTGGAGAAATTGGAGTTAGAGACAATTGCACACTCGAAGCCATACAAAGTGTCATGGTTGTAGAAAGGACACCAAGTAATGGTTACTAAAAAATGCTTGGTTGACTTTAATATAGGAGGATATAGAGATGAAATTCTATGTGATTTAATTCCCATGGAAGTATGCCATATTTTGTTTGGAAGACCATGGAAGTTTGATAGGAAGGTCATTCATGATGGGAGGAAAAATACATACACCTTGGAGAAGAATGGTAAAATGCACATGTTGTTTCTGATATAGGAGCAGAAAGTTAAGGAGAAATCCAGTACAAGCATACTTCTCATGAGTGGGAAGTAACTCCTAAAAGAAGTCAGGGAGGAACAAGAGATGCAGTTTGTTGTGGTGAGGAAACCTAGAGTTATCCTTATAAGCACTTTGATGAACTATTTTCCTGAAAAAATTCAGGAGTTGTTGGAAAATTTTACTGACATAGTAGTGGATGCGTTTCCTAACTCATTACCACACATCAGAAGTATCAACCATCATAACGACCTGATACCAGGAGCATGTATGCCAAATGAAGCATCATACAGATTAACACCTTGAGAGAACTAGGAAGTGAAAAACCAAGTCCATGAATTGTTAGACAAGGGTTTGGTCAGAGAGAGCTTGAGTCGATGCATAGTACCAATTTTGTTGATTCCAAAGAAGGATGGAGGATAAAGAATGTGTATAGACTCAATATCCATTAACAAGATCACCATAATGTGTAGATTTTGTTTACCTAGAATGGATGATTTAATGGACTGTTTAAGTGGAGCAAATTTCTTTTCTAAAATATATTTGAAAAGAGGATATCACCAAATCAGGATGAGAGAAGGTGACTAGTGGAAAACAACCATTAAGACAAATGAAGGTTTGTATGAGTGGCTTGTTATGCTATTTGTCTTAACAGATTCCTTGAGTACTTTTATGAGGCTAATGAATGAAATACTGAAATATTTCATTGGCAAGTTTGTAGTTGTGTATCTTTATGATATACTGATCTTTAGCAGAACTAAAAAGAAGAATTTGAGACTCTTGACATTAGTGATGGGGATATTATCGTAGGAGAAGTTGTTGATAAATCTGAAGAAGTCCTATTTTATGAAGACAGAACTCATTTACTTAGGTTTTGTGATCTCTTCAAATGAACCAAAGATGGATCCAGAGAAGGTGAAATCAATCAAAGAATGGTCGTCACCAAGGAGCATGTTCGAGGTAAGGAGCTACCATGTATTATCAAGTTTATATAGGAAGTTCATCGGATACTTTAGTGGAATTTGTGTACCAATGATGGATACAGTGAAGAAGAAGCACAAGTATTTTAAATGGACAGAAGAGGTAGAGAGGAGCTTCAATATACTAAAGGAGAAAATCATAGAATGGCCAATTATGGTCTGGTCAAATTTTGAAAAGACATTTCATGTGAGATGTGATATGACTAGAGTTGCAATAGGAGAAGTTTTGAGTCAGGATAATAGACATGTTTTCTATTTCAGTGAGAAGATGAATGAGACCAAGAGAAAGTACTCCACATATGATAAGGATTTTTATGCCATAATTCAAACCTTGCAGAAATGGAGACATTATCTTGTCCCACAAGAATTTGTCTTGTACAATGATAACCAAGCTTTACAATTCAGAACCAGGTAGGAAAAATTAAATCAGAGGCATGCAAAATGGGTTGCGTTTATGCATAATTTTACTTTTGTCATAAAACATATCGTTAGGAATGCTAACAAATTTGTTGATGCGTTAAGCAAGAGATGTTTGATTCTGCAGGAATTCTAGGTGAAGACCTTGGGGTTTGAACACCTTAAGGACATGTATTGTGATTATACAAATTTCAAGGAGGCATATGAAGCATGTACACACCCTGTGCTGAGAGACAGAATCCAGTGGATTGAGTACATGATTCAAGAGGGATTGTTGTTCAATGGAAATCGATTGTGCATGCCAAAATGCTCAATGAGGGATAAAACTTTGAAAGAAAAGAATAGTGGAGGACTGGATGGACGTTTTGGCCATGATAAAACGTTTGCACAGTTGAGAAGTTCATACTATTTTCTAGGTATGAGAATAAAAGTGATAAAGTTTGTGAGTAGATGTAGAATCTGCGATCATGTGAAAGGAAAAAGACATAACACTGCATTGTATCAACCATTGCCCATACTACAGAGTCCTTGAGATGCAATAAGCATGGATTTTTTGTTGGGACTTCCATGGACACAAAAAGGATTTGATTCCATATTTTTGGTGGTGGATAGATTTTCAAACATGGCACATTTTATCCCATGCCATAAGACCAACAATGCAACACATGTTGCAAATCTATTTTTCAAGGAAGATGTAAGACTTCACGGCCTACCTAGAAGAATTGTCTGAGACAAAGACACAAAATTTGTTGGTCACTTTTGGAGAACACTGTCGAAGAATTTGGGGACATATTTTTCCTTCAACTCAGCTTGTCACCCTCAGATGAATGAACAGACCGAGGTGGTAAACAAACGTTTTGGAAAATTGTTGAGGAGTCCAGTTACTGAACACCATAATTAGTGGGATTAGATTCTTCCACAACGAGAATTTTCATACAATGACTCACCAAACAGGAGCACTAGAAAGATCCAGTTCCAAATATTGTATGGAATAAACCCAGGGGAGTATCTCAGTTGAGAGAATTGGAACGGAGTGAGATCAGGAGAGATGGAGAAGAAGATTTTGCTACAGAAATGCAGAGGCTCCATAGTTAGATCAAGGGACAGTTGCAGAGTTCTAACTAGGAATAGAAGTGCAGAGCTAATCAACATCACAGATAAATTCAATTTGAAGTAGGAGATCAGGTTCTGGCACATCTCAAAAAAGAGAGGTTCCCTAGGGGAACATATAACAAGTTAAAGATGAAGAAGATAGGACCCTGTAAGATCTTGAGGAATTTTGATGCAAACGCCTATGAGATCGAGATTCCACATGATGTGGGCATATCGACCATATTAAATGTTTCAAACATGTATCCTTACAGGAAAGATGACACCAAGAGATCATAAGATCAAGAGAAGATCCAGTGGGAAAAAAATGCCCATAGTAGAAAAACCATATATGGAGAAGATCGTTGATCAGTGGATTAACAAGAAGACTAGAAGGATGATGTATTTTAAATATCTGGTCAAGTGGAAGGGACACCCAATAGAAGATGCCAGTTGGGAAAATGAAGTTGCTATCCAGAAGCATGGAAATTCAGTGCAGGAGATCATGGATAGGAGTCCATGAATTTTTTTTTTCAAGGAGAGTATGATGCAGGAGCATCGTTGTCAATCACAGGGAGCAAGACCCATCAATGTTAAGGAATCTGTATGGGACCACAAAGCTCCCAGTTACAATAGATATTTTGAAGTTCGTTTTAACTGAGCGCCAAAATTAATCTTTTGAGCCATGCTTGAACTCAGTAGGAAAATCGTAGAGGCATGCTTGAATGATTATGAGTGAACTGGGAGATTCCACTCTAGATCTAGAATGTGACTGGTCTAGATAGTCGTTAGGTTAAGTTTTAGAGTAGGCAAGTAGCCACGGGAAACCCTAAGAGCCCTCTGAAAAAGAGAGGTTTTTTATGCCCAAATGATGTTAGTTAGTAGTTGGTTGGTTGCATAGTTGTAGAGCTTCAAATTAGTAGGATATTTCTGAGTTTTGAGTTTTTTTTATTACAGTTGTAACTATTTTCACTTATGAATATAACAGAGGAAAATTGATCCAATGCATGGTGTGAACATTGTTTTCAATTCTCCTTTGTGTTTTTATGAGTGAGTGGAATTGTGAATGATAGGATAAGTTTCAATTGTTTCTCTTCTTTTGAGGTGGTGCAAGGTGTGCACATAGAATGTAAGTAGTGCGTGGCAAGATTTGTTTCGATTCCGAAGCTTGGAAGAGATAACATGAAGCTTTCTCTTTCTAGGGAGTGTAAAAAGACTGGTGGAAGGAATGCACAACTGACTGGAAGAATCCAACCCTTGTGGAAATATCTGGTTCAAGGAGTGCACAGATCCAAGATTTGACTAAGTGTCGAAGGGACTTTGCAAGAAATCGAGGAACGAGAGAAGGAGACTGTGAGGAGGGCGAGAGGAATTTCTCTTTAAAGATCCAATGCCATCGCAAATTTGGCCTTCAAAAGGATGGAGGTGCCTCACATCGAGAATCCTCGATACGTGAAGTCTCGATACCCGTTCTGAGGTTTGGCCCCTGGTCATAGCGGAGGTCATATGGAAGACGATAAGGGAGGAGATAGCGAGTGCTAGGTGCTTGTCGGAGTTTCAGAGACTAGGAGAGTCAGGGTGACTTGCATACAAATACTTGACTCACAAAATTGTGATGTGCCTTTGCCCAGGCTCATGGTTACGTGAGAGAAAGGGTTTAGTAGAGAAGAGCCAATGCTCGTTTGTTGTTCAGGTTCGAACAACGTCTAGGAGATAAGTCGCAGATCTCATACGACCTGTGCATTTGGGGGAAAAGACATGTGTAGGTGAGTTTGGGGGTCTAGGAGAGACCCAAAGAGTCAATCAGACTCGGTTTCTTCATCGATCCTAGACCATGAGGTCGCGCAACCCTTAGAAGAAAAAAGGGGTTTGCATCAATTTACATGCATCAAAGTTGTTTTAAAAAAACAACCATACCCATAACCATCTTAATATCAAATTAACCATTAATAAAATTTAAAACTATATTATTTATTAATAATTAATAGTTAATTATAAAGTTAAAAAAAAATTCAATTATCCTAATCATAATTATTTGAGAGTATAAACTTATTTAAAATTTGAATTTATTAAATATATTAGGAATTAAAATAAATTTAATAATAATTTTTAATTAATTAATTAATATGATTTTATAATAACTTTATATGTATTATTTTTTATTCAATAGACCAATTTAGTTGTGGGTGGCCATTAATAATCATTATATTATGAGAACAAAAACCATAATAACAATGACTATGAGCATAACTTTTTACAGTTATCTTAAAGTTATTTCAGTTTTTAAAGTTACAATAATCTATTTTTTAAGTCACAGTCACCGTAAACACCAAATTAATATATAAAACCCTTAATAACAACTAAAAAATTTAAAAAACAATAATAATAAATAATAACTATTTTAAAAATTATAAAAATTTAGAAAACTACAATAACTATTCTAATAGTAAGCTAGAAGCAAATACAATTATCGTGCATCAATATAAAAATAGGCTAACCATATCACATTAACTAACAAGTGGATTACAGGTTAATAAAATTTATCTCCGATAAATACGGAGATCCGTAAAGCAGATGAATAATAACAATTTAATAATGAATTATATATCAACTAAAGATTTTCAACAATATTAAATATAATTATTGAATGAACAAAATAATGGTATTTATGATAAAAACGTTTGTATTAAAATTGTTTTCTTAGTGGGTATGTTTTTCTAAATTATATTAAATTATATTTTGAAACGGATTTATGAAATTTTTCACTATGAATTTTTGTTTAAGGAATTTTGGCCCATTTTAAAAGAAGCCAAAAGAAATTTAGAAATAATTAAATAGATCCAAAAGGAAGTTAGGCGTGATGGAAAAAACACTCGGAAGAAAGTTTGTCCTTAGCCCATTCTATAATTTTTTTTTTTATTTTTTTTTTTTTTGGTTAAAATGGATATATGTTATTTCTTTTATTATGTATAATTTTTTATCTTGTTATTTTTATTATATTTTTTTTAGTTATGATAATTATTGATAATTTTGTGATCCAAAGAAAAACAAACAATAATAACAAATTAAACTAAATAATGATGATGATGATGGTTAATGTACATCTAGACCAAATTTGGTCTATTTTTTTTGTAAGAATATTGATCTATTTATATTAAGCAAAATAAGGAATATTTGTACACTAAACACTTGTTGTGGGCATGCCACTGGGGAAACCAAACCAACAGTAGTGGTATGAGTCAACAATCCATCTAGACTTAGAGAGATTTTGGATTAAGACCATGCTAGCTACATTTTATGTCTAAAACAAAAGATTAAACAAGCTAGAACCTCTAAGATATTTACTATTGCCTATCATCATTTAAATGAACAAGAAACTAGAACATAATGGAGGTCAATTCAGAGAAACTCCTTCGAGTTCCTAAGGCGATTTAGGAGCCTCTTGTTGATGGAATTTCAAAGGTGGGTTGGTAGGTGAATTTCTTGGAGGTGGAATGTAATGTCCCCCACCTCTTAGAGAGGTGAGGAGGAGACTCAGTGGCCTGGGCACCCCCACTAGGTCATAGTCTCACACTGAAGGGGGGGAAAGTCAAGAAGTTAAAAGTTATATTTTTAAGT
>ML805207.1:165236-178321 GCA_009831015.1 Picea engelmannii | reverse complement strand
CGAGTGGGGCACACCATTCAGTGGAGAATTCAGATCTACGGAGTTCGAGAGTACATTTCGGAATTTGGACATCTGGGTTTTCCTTGCAGTTGCCCGATCTATCATTTGGCATATTTCTCAGGATGATTGGACACTTTTGGTAGCAGGGCAGAATTATTCAGGGCTTCAGCATTCTAGCACGACGTGGCACTTTCCATCTTGGAGGTTGAGCATTAGTACGGCTCAGATCTGCTTGATTTAGTCTTCATTGTATATCCAGCCTTTGGAGACTCATTTTGTATTGTCGGGAGAATTTTGTAGCAGCTCATATCTATTGCTTTTACGTCCATCTGAGGTTTATGCCAGATCGGCCATCTATTGTATTGATCTTACATTGCTCATAATAAAAAGGTCAGATCTTTTCTTGTGCTTCTACATCTTGAATATATTGTGATCTCCATGTGTTGATGAATCTTGTATGCACTTAATAGCTCAATAGATTAGTAGTAGTTAGTTATTCCAAGAAAGAATTTGGCTTGGGATCATTACATCATGTTATTGATTAGAATGTGATTCAAGTAGAACAAGAAGGCGTCTTACAAGTGCATCCAGTGCGCATATTGAACCAGTAGAGAAAACAGCTCCGGAATCGAGCCATATTGAACTAGTAGAGAAAACTCAATAAATTAGTAGAGAAAACTCAATAAATTAGTAGTAGTTAGTGATTCCAAGAATGAATTTGGCCTGGGATCATTACATGGAATCCTAGTTAAGACCTCTTTGATCAACAAATGAACCTAGTCAAATTGCAAGAGAATTTTATCTTATGCATCGTCTGGATCTTGAAACATCTTCCATAGTAGCATTTTGAGGTGACAATATAAGTCGACGATTCACGAATACTTGGTGTCACAAGCCCTTGAACTACCTGTGTTAGAAACCCAACAGTTGTTGTTTCCCTCCACTTCCTAGTGCTATGTTATGCTACTTTTTAGGATGATTTCATCCTCAATTTCCTCTAGGTGGTCGCCAATCTCACGTGAGGTGACCATTCTAAAATTCACTACTCCTAACTAAGAATCCGTATGAACTCTTGTTTTGGAGGACTCCGAGTTCAAGTTCCTTCCACTAGATGGGTTGGTTGGAGCTCCACACCCACAATGACATGGGATATTCACCATCTTGACCAATATCTTATCACATTCATTCATAAATGAGGATTTTAAATTGTGAGAAATAGAGTCAATATATTGTAGATTTTTTTTGGGGGGGGCGTATGTTGGTATCATAGGGTTTATATCTATGGGGGGATATAAAAAGGGATATCTAGTAAAAATAGGGGTTTCTTTTATTGGAATGATGCATTGGGAGGGGGGTGCAATGAAATGATTTTTGGAGGTATTTATCAATATCGAGTGAAATTAGGGGTATTCCTTAATATCACATGAATGCACGTGCTATGTTATAGATTAACTTAGTGAACATCCCACTCTCAGTGATAACAATGATGATATCCTTTAGTGGGATCCATTAATTTAGGTTTGTTTCTTATCTCATTGATAGTGGTAGTATGGAAAAATGATAACACTTCAAAATCTTTAAGGGATCGAAGAGTATCATCATCTATATTTCTCTCGCCCAAGTATTGATCATAACCATTCCTTATCATAATGGTGTAAGAACATATGCTATTGCTCCACTACTGGAGTAGTAAACAATGTTAAATCCACCATAATTTGTTATCATTTGGACTGTGAATGGTCGATATCATCGCCATGCCTTCCAGCAAGTTTATGGTACCTCCATTAAACCTCATTAATACCACAATTAAAATCTTTAAACTAGGTTTACTCCTCCTCACACTCAAGCCTAATTACTATGTGGCTATCCATCCCCTATATTCATCGTGACATGTCTTTGCTAGGCATAATATCTCATACATGTCTCATCCCTTACACCCCATCTGTGGTTTGACAGTCTTCTTATGCAAGGTAAGAGTGGTACCAATTAGAGGGTCTCACTAGGAGGGGTCCCTCGAAGGTAAGAGTAGTTTTCAATTAGAGGGTCTCACTAGGAGGGGTCCCAGGATTTGTGGAAGCCATATAGACTTCTTAATATTTCCTTTGTTTTCTATGCTATCTACCACATTATTTGTTGAGTGGAAAATATCGGAGGAATGAGAGCCTGAATATTTGAGAGGAGGATTTTGAGTCACTCCAAGGTTGCCTCAATATGCCAAGAATAACTAATTGTACTTATAGCTTATCCCATCTATATGAAAATGAGAATCTACATGATTGACTGTGAATCTCCTTCTACTGTCAGTTTTATAAATATTTCCATATTGGAAATCCTGATGCCCTCCTTAGGGGAAGAGAGTTCCATTGCATTGTTACTATCGATGCCCATCTTGCTTGCAAATGTTTGAATTATTTTTCCTTTGTCATCTCTCAAGATTCCATCTTAGCTAGCGATCCTTAGATTCCCTTTTGAGGCTTTGTCAAATTTGAGTTTGATGAAACCAGGAGGGGGAGGTGACTAGTCGACTAGAGGATTGCACTAAGGTTTCTCTATTCTCTGAGTGTGATGAAATTTTTGAGGGTCAAGATCAAGGGACACCCTAATGTTATGCTCGTTGGGGCTTCCATTCTAATTCTTCATCCAGATTTTATGAGCGGAACAAAATGAATACAATTATTAAAAGATGCTTAACACAGAATAATAGAGATGCATTAAAATTGATTTTCTATTCAATAAGCAAATAATCTTAAACTATAAAATGCAGCGAAAAACAAGCTTGCTAGAATGGTGATGACTTATCTCTGAGAAGAGATGTGATGATTGCGCTCATTCTCCATAAGATCATTACAATGAGGCTCTGAAGACCTTTTTACAATAAACAAGAATGTTAAAAAAACCTAGACATCCAAAAACCTAACCCTAGGAGATGAAGCGCCAAAAGTCATGTAGGCCTCCGTTTGGATAAGTTAGTACTGCACATTTTTTTGCTACAAAAGACAATGTCACTTACATCAATGAAAATGAAAAACCTACAGGCAGAAGAAAAAGCGTTGCAAACAAGGAAGATTGCACGAAAGGCGCACTTGGAGCCTTTACAAGAATAGGAAGAATAGTTGGTGGAAGAAATCGATCGCAACAAAAGTGCGCATCAAACAAATAGTCTTGGAGGTGGGAGAGATCTTATGACTACAAGTAACAACGCGGGTGGTAGAATTTATGGAAAAGAATAACAACTAGGCGTAGGAGCAATACCAACATATAACAGAAAGTTACAAAGAACTAGCATAGGCAGTGAACGATGTTGGCATCCGTGAGTGACTTAGGATGAGTCACAATGTCACTGTTGTGGGCAGGCCAATTTTGGGTAAAAGTGAAGAAGGTTTGGAAGGATTAAGAGCAGTGCCGGAAAAGAGGAAAAATAGCACTGGAAAGAGAGGAAAAGAAGCACCTGAAAATGGACAAGTGTGGAATTGGAGCAACGGTTGGGAGGACCAGCTAAAACGAAGTCAAGGAGGAAGTGGAAAAACCTAATCCTTTTAGGGTTATGGTTTTTGTAAGGGCTTTGTCCCAATTTTTGTATACGTAGAATGTACTAGGACTAAAAGAGGGTGTTGTAATTTTGGTGCGCAACACTACCATTTTGAATGAAGAATGAATAAACAGTTGAAGCCGAAAAACTTTGTGGACGTAGCCCCTCCTGTAAACCATGGTATGTATGTGTTCGATATGATTGTATGTTGTGTCAATGCTTGCGTATGCTTTGATCAGATGTTATGGTGAATATTTAATAGGTTAAGGAACTGATTATTGCGCAACAAGAATGAAATAATATAATTTGTAGAATGGCTTTAAATGAAAGAATGTGAAAGCTATTAATTTGGTTTTACTATAAATGAATGTATTTTATCTTGTTGAACTCATACAATGATAATAACTAGTAAGATTATAGTATAATAGGTGTGACTGTTATCTTCAATGAGCTTGTATGAAGGGTTTGAAGGTTAAGGTTAAATAGGATAAATGCCTCTGAAAAGTACATATCCCATCCCAGGAACTTGAGTCTTGAGACCACTTATCGAAGCCATCTCGCGCAGTGCACCTTTGCACTTTCTGGTATCCATAAGGGTCAATGGTAGAATGGTTTTGTTGGTAGTAATAAAGTGAGAACCTGGGTCAGCCAAGACGAGTATCCGAAACCAACAACCAAAACAAACACTTAGTTGTCTTTAAAAAAAAATTGTATTTATATCTGCTTGCACAGGGTACGGATTATATCTGAGACTGTAAGGAGACTGAATTTCACTCCTTTATCATTTAAAATGATATTTGAATAACCCTTAAAGATCCACCTGGTAGTACCTTGATGGATAACAGAGACATTACTACGTAATGTACGATTTACTTGGGTCACTGTCGGTTGTGATTAAGTGGAAAATTTCAGTATCGCAAGGTTTTTATTCAAGTTTAGATTTGAAAAACGCTCAATTGCCAACTGATTGGTACGGTTTTCTTTTAACCCAACATCCTTAGATAATTGTGTATTCCATTTTGTTTGAGAGGAATTCTTTAATAATTGATGGTATTTATATTACTTATGTGTAATAATTGCTAGTAGAGATATCGAAATCCAATTTCTTGAATGATGAATCTATTCCACATCCTTAGGGTTACACACTTGGAGGCATGCTGGTTGTTTTAAATTCACTTTTCCTTTGAAGCGAGTTTGGTTTGTTGTCTTAGACCTGTCTTACATTAGAACCATGTTTCCATCCCATGGGTGGAGAACGCCTCTATGGGTTTCTCACTGTGTAACGATATTTTGAAAAGAAGTTACGCTAGTCTGCAAATTAAGTAATAAAAACTTTATAGGTACTAGAAAATCTAAATTTCAATGCAGAAATGTAATACACATGAAAACCCTAGGTCGAGCTAGACTCATGTCCCTTGCCTCTCAAGATGTGGCCGATATTTTGACTAACAATTTAGATTGTATCAACCTGTCATAACAGTAACAGTTTTGGTTGGTGTCATTATTAATAGAATACCTGAACTAATTGTTTAGAGAGGTTCAAGTTATGAATGTTGAACACTTAGTTGTACTCTCCCTTATTTATTAACTCTTTTTAAAATAATAAAAACTACTCCTATTGTCTGTATATGCAGTCTATCCATGGTAAGTCCATGTGCATCAATCAAATAGGTTGAAAATTCAAAATTCTCTTAAAAAGAATAGGAGAATGTAACTAAAGAAAATGTAACTAATGATTACTCTACTAATGAGATATGGTACTATGGATCAATAATTATATGTCACCTTGTAATGCTTTAATACTATCAGAAATGTTCACATCCAACAGGGAAATCTATGTCTTGTAAAATTCCTCTCATGTCACATTAATGAATTATTAATTAACTCTTGTTCCGAAGGTGTAAGTGATCTTCGTTAAGTTGAATATATGAAGTAATTACGAGCTTATAATAACTTACATCCTACTCATAATTATATCAACCTCTTAATAAAATTTTGTTATTTACTTGGTGCTTTCCTTCCTCTCTTGGTAATAGTTAAATCATCGGATTGTTTGAAAAACAATAAAACCTCTATTAATGTTCGGGGCCTACTTGGATCCCGTAGTGATGAACTTATTATAGTTTATCATATTGCCCAATTATAAATTAATATCGCTTGGGAATCATAAGGTTTAAACATTGTAGAAGAATTCAGATTAGTTTTACAAATTGACTTCGTATGAAACAAAGACGAGTTTCAGAGCTACAAGTACCTGCCAAGAAGGCAGAAAGGGCGTGCTGTTCCACTGGCTTCATGTGGTAGTAAGTCCATCATCCAAGTTACAATTAATTAAGGACACTCCAAAGGAGGTAGTTATGGCAGAGGGCTAGTAGAACAGGTTCCAAACGATAACAGGGATGATGAGTAAAGTTGATCTCATTGGGTTATTGGGAGGCCTCAGTTGGTCGTTATCCGTCGCCAGGGCTATTCAGTGAAATTTTTGTTTTTGATATTCTGAGCGATTGTCTGTGGGTCTTCTTCGTGCCCTCTGAACTAGACTATTTCGAGAGGGCATACGCCCGGTTAAATTTGTGGATCTAGAGAGAATTCTCGCCCAGCATGTTTGAACCTACGATCCAGGAAACACGATAATAGATTATAGCAATCACATGAGAGTACTTTGTTTAATATTTAAAAGTTATCTTGTATTCATTCCGCCGTGTTAATTTCTTTATAAGGTGGAATTTAATCCTAAAGGTAAAGAGATGAGATCTATTATTTTGCTGAATGTTTGTTTTCTTTTAAAGTTATCTTAATTTAGTTTTAGATTTTACTTAGTAACCATGATAATCTGGAAATGAGCATAGTTTCAAATTAAATAAAATATTATTTTAAAAGAATTTGCATTTATTATTATTTTAGTATAGATTTTTTTAATTGCATGAATCCAAACTTGTAATTTTCCATGATGAAAATTAGGATCACAATGGCATTTGAGTTGGTCGTTGTGAACGCGTGCACAATTCAACGTAGAAGGAAAGAACAATTCTTATATTTCATGACTTCGTCACCATGGTTGACATCTGTTACTCGAGGTGCCTTGTAGGTTTTACACGTTGCATGCTTGGTATCTTAGACAACTTGATTCGTTGGAGCAGCTAAAAACGACTTGCATTTATGTTGTTCAGAACGAATTAATGCCATTACTATTGATAGTCGAAGCCCTGTTCGTCCAACAACTGCATACACATCAAGTCCTTCGATCTAGCAACAGCAGTAGTACGATTTGATTGCTTGCAGATTCAGCAACCCTTCAAGTCGCCATGATTTTCTCTCTGAGGAGCTGAAGCAGAGAGCAGAATATTACGAAGACGGGTTACCTCTGGGACTTCTCCTAAAGAGAGACGCATCATTCTGTCCAGCAGCAGCCGTGAAAACAGAGTTTGAAGCCACGAGCTTCAGATTGAAGAATCTAGAGCAAGAGCTCAGTTGGATGAGGAAAAATATTCAAGAAAGCCAAGACAACTTTGGGAAGCACACATGCAACAACATTGTCTCCTCATGCAAGTCTGAGAGCTTTAGAATCCTCCGCCTGGACAAACACTTTGAGAGCATGAGATGCACAAAAAACATGGGGATTAGCACGTGCACTGGTGCAAGGAAATGGGTTTCTCATAAAAGTTTTTCTCATAAAATAATCCCCATCGCTCAACAGAATCCCCGCTCATGGTCTTGATGTTCGGATGTTCAGATGTGTTTTTCTCAATCGGCGAAGCTTCGCTGCAGATCGGAAAAGCCACACAACCAGCGCTTCCCAGTATGTCGTTCCGCGCAGAAACCTTCAGCCCTTGAATTACTGGAATACTTCCCGTCGTCGTTTTCTGGCTGGCGTCGACTTTGCAGCTGTGGTTTTCCTCCGAAAGTTGTATTACTTTCGGAGCTTTCTTTAAGGGCTTTCTCTCACTTGCCATTGAATATGTCCACTGCTCTTTTCAGGCCAAATTCAAAGATAAGAGGTCACGAGGGTTTAAATTTAGAAACCGTAAACGACCTGACTGGAAGCACAGGAATGTTGAGGTTCGGTTATACTAGTTGTAATGTGGATGCTAATCCCCAGTAAAGAAGCGGAATTAGCATTGACCCAAGTAGATTCCCATGCAGCTCAGCGAAGGCCATGCACAGGCAAGTCAAGGAATCGTTGCAAAGGTTAGTACAGAAACAACGGCATCCAAGTCAAGGAAACCCTACAAAGGTTAGTGAAAATGCAAGTGCATCCTTAATATCTTAGAAATTTTGATTTGTTGTTGTTGCTTTACATGTGAGTAAAGGAAACATTGCTTGGTCTGTAAATTGTTGAAGAAATGGGGCTCCTCAAGAAACGCTTCAAAGTACTCCTTGTTATGCCAAGAAAACCTTCAGGGCTACTGCTAACGGCGTTAGCTAAGGGCTACAGGTTCAACAAGTGAATGCTTCAATGTTTTACTATCATATGGATCTTAATATCCTCGGGAAGCTTGCATAGTTGGTGCCAATGGGATCACATTCTCGGATGAAGGTATGTTTTCCAGGGTTAGTTAACAATTATTCTATATCTTTAAAGAAAAAAATCTAAGAATGTAAAGAAATAGGTTTCTAGATAGCTTTATAATAATTAACAATATTACAAGATTTACCGGAACTAACATAACAATATTAATATTATAGAGATTTACAAGAACTAACATTATGGCATAGTTTTCACCATCCTTCTAACATTATGGCATAGTTTTCACCGTGCTTCTGGGAAGACTTAGACTTTCCCCGCGCCAAAATAAATTTGGATCTAGTTTGTAGAACTAGATCATTACGAGAACTAACATTATGGCATAGTTTTCACCGTCCGTGCAGGGAAGATTTAGACTTTCCCCTTGAATCTCTCCAGATCCAAAACAAATTTGGATCTAGTTCGTAGAAACTAACATTATGGCATAGTTTTCACCGTCCTTCCCGTGCAGGGAAGATTTAGACTTTCCCCTTGAATCTCTCCAGATCCAAAACAAATTTGGATCTAGTTCGTAGAACCAGATCATTATCTAAATTGAGGAGCTCAACTCTAGACTCAATGGCTAGAATTGGAAGCCCTTCCTTTTTCTTCCTAATCAAGGAGTGATGTCTATCTACGACAGTTTTCATAGTAGGTGCATGGAGTGATATTTATCTAGGACAGTTTTTATAGTAGATGTATGGAGGACAATTTGCATAACTATGCATGAAGAAAAAAAAGGTGTAAGGTGTTTTCATAGTAGGTCCATGGAGTGATATTTATCTAGGACAGTTTTTATAGTAGATGTACGGAGGACAATTTGCATAACTATGCATGAAGAAAAAAAAGTGTAAGGTGCACGGAGTATATGTTAAAATATATTCAGTTTGTGAACTTTGATTATGTTATTGCAAAAACTGTATAGTGTTTAATGTGAGTAAAGTAATGTTAAACTTAATTTTAGCATTACTTGACTTGGAAAAATTACTCATAAAATTTGTTCTTCAATGTGCTTTAAAATTAAAGTATTCTTAGCTTGTGTCTCAAGAAGAGGTCAAATAAGATCTCCAACTTAAAACATAAGTTAAATGCTATAAATTTTGAAATTTATTTGTATAATCTTTCAAAACTTTACATTAAAATAAAAAAAAAATCTTTGATTTGTGTACCAAGCTAATATGAAAGAGCACAGTCCCTACCAACCGAAAAGGCAAGGACTAATAATAACCATGGTTGATATTATATAGAATACTTTTATGTGCCTCTTTAACTATGGTAAGTCTATGATTTAGCTAGTATCACTTTTTTATTATTATTTATATTCATGAGTTTTCAATAAGAAATAACTAGTTATAGTATAATAATTGAATTTTGTTGGTTGGATAATACATCAATTTATTATTAATTGATGTAGACACTAGGAGTTCAATACCATTGGGAATATACCCACATTGAATTGTATTACTTGGAGTATATTAAGTTTGAAATTAGTAAGGTATTGTATTGTATTACTTAGCCTATATTAGATTTTTTATCATAAATTTTAGTTAATTATAGTCATGTATATTCTTGGAATTCTAGTATGTTGTTGATGAAATGTCAAACACTTTGGCTATTGGGCATGCATAGTTGAATTGGCTAAATGTGAGAAATTATTAGTAGTAACAAGATTGATGTTGTGTAATGTCCCCCACCTCTTAGAGAGGTGGGGGACATTACACAACAAAGAATTAGAAGGAAAAGGTATAAGTAAGAGGCTGGGGCACACCTATTATTCATTCTGGTTTTGGATTAGCATTTTCTATTTCTCTTGAGCATTCAGTTTGGGGGTTTTGCTGTCCAAACCTTCTCAGCAACTCAGTGGTGAAATATCCACTCACCTTGTTCCACAGCTTAGGTCTCGGGGATGAAAGATTCCTCCACACCATTCTAGTCTCAGTTCATCTCCATCTAGCGCTTCAGAAGGTAGCAGGTCGTACTGTTCTTTTGATTCCAGCAAGGGCCCACCATTATCTAGAGGGAGGTTCGATCCATCTTATCCAGAGGGCCTGAGCATGATCATTAGTTTGAGGAATTTTCTGGAGGGTTGTTATCCTTATATCATTATCTACAAATTGGGACATCTTGGAGCCATAGGGGACATCCTATGATTCATAAAAACTCATATCTAGGGAGATATTCTTGTGATTTGGTTATGAAACTTTGTCCACAGGATTTTCTTAGTCTGAACTACATTATGGGAGAGTTTCAAGTCATTTGGAGTTGTATTCCTTTAGGGACGAGTTGCATTGGGGTTCCAACTATTCAGGAGGGCGCAATTCCCTTAGGAGATTCAGTAGTTGGAGTGGTTTCACTTGGACGTTGGGCTTGAAACTGTAGGAGGAGGTTCCCACTGCCTTGATCTATCATTGGGCCAAGTTTGAGCTCATTTGGAGCATCTTGTCATCAGGGCCGAATTATTGAGGGTTTCAGACTTCACTTGGAGCATGGCAGTCTTCAGCTAGAGGGTTTTGACATCCAGATCTACTTGGTATTGCTCTTCATTACTTATTCACCCTTTGGAGGTTTCTTTTATATCGGTAGAGAATTTTGTAGCAGCTCATATCTATTGATTTTACGACCATCTGAGGTTTATGCCAAATCAACCATCTATTGTATTGATTCTGCATAATAAAAAGGTCATATCTTGCTTGTGCTTCTATATATCTTGATTGTGTTATGATCTTCATGTGTTGGATAAATCTTGCATGCACTTAATAACTCAACAAACACCCGCACCACAATGAATCAGTAGTAGTTAGTGATACCAAGTGAAAAATTTGGCTTGGGATCATAACTGTGTTATCAGAGCTTCGATCCTCCAAACCTGTGGAGAGATCGGCACATGCAGAGGTATAGTGGAATTATTATGGGTCGGAGGAAGAAAAATAACAGTGAAACATAGGAAGAAATGGAAGGGTCAGGGGATGACCATGAGCCTCAGGGCTTGGCTCTCTTAGTAGCTGAATTAGGTAAGTTCCAGCAAAACATGAACCGCATAGAAAGCACATTGGTCCAACAGTTGGATGAGTATCAGGAAACCAACAAAAGGGGATAGGCCAAAATCTCTGAAACCTTGAAGAAAGTTGATGAGAATATGTAGAAAATGAACGAGAACCAAACTAGGATAACTGACCTTCTGATGCAAGTAACCCATCGAGGCAAGGATACTGATATGTATGGGAATAAGGAGGTTAGGGGTTCCGGTGGAACCCATGAGGAAGTCAGATATAACGCAGAGAAAGCATTGGGATCTGAAGGAAGTCTGGGAGGTGGCATGTTCCATGGGAAGATGGGTAGTAGGGCCAATCATAGGCCATACATGCAAGTGTTCACAGATGAACAGTTAGGTCAACACTCAGGTAATAGACCTAACCCCAGACCATAAATGCCCACATTCACAGATGAGCAAGGGCAGCATGAACAGGTTGAAGACTTTGTGGAACAATTAGCCATGAGTACCAAGGAATACTACAACGTGGATATGAGAGTTCAAAGACAGATGTCCCTAGACCAGTATTGTCAACTTAGGTTCAAAAACTAGTGTAAGATGAACCATAGGGACAGATTTGAGTTTGAGCAAAGGGCAGGGAAGATAGAGGTTCCATACTTTGATGGTGTTAACTCCCAAAATGAAACCGTCCTTTCGGCCGAGTTTTGGGTGGATATCGTAGCTTTCAGTAGTATCTTCAAGTCATTTTTGAGTTTTTACAGCTCAGAAATTTTTTTGGTTTTGGTGTGTCTTAGGAAATAATCGATCCATAAAGTCTTCTCTTTCGAAAATGTAATTTTTACTTTCCACAGCTAACATCTTGTCAAAGGGTTCATTGTTCGTTGTGGAAAGAGATAGCTTTCAATAGCTAAGGGCATCGTTTCGTCAGTTCAAAACGCTGTGGAAAGTGACAAGGCGCGAAAAGCTTGACAGACAGTTCGCACGTGGCACGCTGTGGAGAGTACTTACTTTCGCGCTAAGGAACGTTTTTCAAATGATGTGGTACATTGTTTTACTTTCCGCAGCTAAAGTGAGTTTCCTATCAAATGGTGCACTGTGGAAAGTATTCACTTTCCGTAGCTAACAAGGGTTTCCGAAGAGTTCGCGTGCTGATGAAAGTGGCAAGCGAGCGTGACGGCAGGAATGTTCTCCAAACACCATAGCTGCATGAAGCACGAATCACGTGCTCATTATCCACGCATGCACGAAATGATGAGGTGATCACCCCCACGTCACAACAAGATCTGAGACATGCGCTGGTGGAAGCGAGCAATCATGGTAGTTCAAGCTTGTGTAACAGGATATGACAGAAATTTGAAATCTTTCCAGAACCGACGCGCAACTATCATCACACCCGAAATGGAAAGTTTGCATTCGGCGATGCAGGTACAGATGAGGTTCAGAGGGCCTAACACCATCAAATCAGGTAAAGTCGGTATATCACAGGTTGTTTCCAAAGTACACTCAAGGTTTGCATTTCACCCAACACGGAGTCGAAGCCAAGACTGCTTTCAGCAGCACAGAACAAGGGTTCGACCAAAAAGGTTACAGAAACCACAGTGGCCGAGTGACAGAGCTGCAAAATGGTGAAAAAACGCAGTGGCCTCTTGTTAAAATGAGAACTCAGCAATCTATCTTTTCTGGAATCACATCCCCAGGTTCAAAGATATTTTTCAAACGCAGGTTGCATGGAATTCGTGAACAGGTTGCAAAGTGGGTGTCATCAAGCCACAGCTGAGGCCTTCGCAATGTCATTTGATGGCAACAGAGCTCGGGTGGGTTCTGTGGAAATCAAGGTGGACGAGAAGTTTATTGCAGAGGCTACAGGGTTACCTAATACTGGTAAAAAATGGTTCTAAACCACGGCTCTAAAAAAGAAGGATTTCAAGTTCTATTTGAAGGATGGATACAAACACAAAGCCTGGACTAAAGGAATGTTAGTTTCATACCTGGACGAAGAGTGGCAGCATTTATTCAAAGGTATTCAATTATATATTACATCTGAAGGTAGATACGACAAG
>ML805207.1:135568-153095 GCA_009831015.1 Picea engelmannii | reverse complement strand
ACTGGTTTAGTTACAATTTGTTCTCCATCCACTTTTAAGTTACCTGCTGATTAATCAATCCTTGAAAGCACTGTCTATTTGTTTATCATATTCATGTTTGAATGCTATAAACTGTATTGAGTTGTCCCATTGATCCACATTCAAAAAATACAAAAAACATTCATTTCTTAAGTTACCAAGCACCTCTGGTCTGCAACCACAGAGGGTTTCTTGGAGTGATAACAAATTGGCGTCGTTGCCGGGGAGAGGAGATCGAAGCTCAGCTTCCTTGGGACACGACACAGATCCAGCTTTGATGATAGACAAAGCCTGGACATAACTTGGTTGTACATCTTCTATCTGGCGACTCCATTGACGAAGTGGCTCCCAAAAGAGCTCATACCAGGGCAAACCCAGAAGGCCCATTGACATCAGTTTCTGATCCAGAAAAAATCATCAGCAAGGGCAAAGCATTGCACAGGCAGGCCTCYRGATCTGCARYTACGATTGATTCAGGTATTCCAATTGATTCCTCTATTTATGTATCTGAAAAATCTTTTGAAACCTCTGCTGAAATTCAAAAATTCAAAGAAATAAAAAGTCCATCTCAAGCTACTAGGGTAGAAGAACCATCTTTTTCGTCTAATATCACAGACTCTGCCCTTGAGATTGAAATTTCATCTCATCTGAAAGAACACTCCTCTCCATCTTCTTCTAATTCATCGCCTAATAAGCCTTCTAAGAGCATTTTGCACACTTATACAAATCTGCCTGTCCTTGAGGAAATTATCCAAGACCTATCCTCAAAAGGTGAAGAAAACCTAGCTTCATTGCTCAACCAGTTTTATAAAGCCTCTTATTTTCCATCAACCTCTGAAACCGCTGTTCAGGGTGAAGTAAGACAGTCATTCACTTCCAACTCGGGTAATTTGTCCCCTCCATCATCTCCTCCGAATTATCCACCTCCTCCTTTGTCTCCTACAATCTCCTCATCTTCATCCATCGTCATGACTATCATGGCTGGTCAAAATCAAACCAGAATGGAACAAATTTTGGCAAACAGATATGCCCCTCTCATATTGCCGAACCCCCTGTCCGCCATGCCGACTGGGGACTATCATAAATATATGCCGAAGTTCACAGGGGTAGGAGAATACACAGATGAAGAGCACATTGAAGCATTTTATGCCTATGTAGAAAACATAAACATATCAGAGGAGCATGTATGGACTAGAGTCTTCGTACAAAGCCTAGCTGGCCAAGCCCGGAAATGGTTTAAGGAATTGCCAGCAAATTCAATCACTGGCATTGACCAACTGGATGCAGCGTTCTTGAAGTACTGGGGAGAAAGACGAGATTTGTTGTACTACATGTCTTAATTCGGAAATTTGAAGAGAAAGGATGATGAATCAGTCTCAGACTTTATTAAAAGATTCAACAAGATGTTTGGTAAGATTCCAGTAGAGATCAAACCAAGTGATGCCTCAACAAAAATAACATTCTCTGTGGCCTTCGATGTAGAGTTTTGTCTTATCCTGAGGGAAAGACGATCAGAAACACTTGCTTTGATGCAATATGTCGCTCTTGAAGTTGAATCAAACATCACAGCCTATCAGAAACTCAAAGGGAGGGCTGAAAAGAAGAAATCTGTTGTCGATTCTTCTTCTTCTTCTAACAGTCAAATGGAAAAAATGGCTAAAATGTTGGACAGCTTAACATCATAAATGTCAAAGATAAACGTCCAGAACTAGCCACCAGCCAAAGAAAAAGAGTCAAGCACTTTTGTCCCTCGAAATCCAAATGCCTTTCCCTATAGGAGAAACAATCAACAAACTCAGATTTTGCAAAGGGATAGAAATTCTAATGATGATCATAGGATAAAAGTCCCTCTGCAAAATGTAGTCATGGATGAAGACAATGGCGAAGGTCAAGAGGATGGTGAAGGTGACATTCATTTCTTAAGTTACCAAGCACCTCTGGTCTACAACCACAGAGGGTTTCTTGGAGTGATAACAGATGGTACAACCAAGATGACAGCACAAGCATGGGTGCAAAGGCTGGATACTTACCTGATGCTTAACCCCATGAGAGAGATGAAGGCCATCAAGTTTTCCACTATGTACTTGGATGGAAAGGTCCACGAATGGTGGTACCATGGGCTCACCACACTTGGCCACAACCAGATTGTATCCTATACAGAATTCACTCAGAGACTCATTGATAGATTTGATGAAGGAGATCCTGAGCTACATTTTCGAGAGCTCACCCAACTTAAGAAAACAGGTATGGCTGAAGCATACATTGATGAATTCCATAGGTTGGCAGTGATAGTGCAAGATATGTCTTCGACCAGGCTCATGATGCTTTTCATAGAAGTCTTGATGGAAACCTTGAAGGGTTGGGTAAAGGCCTTCAAGCCTACTAACCTATAGGAGGCCATTTGGAAGATAAGGGATTTGGGTCCAACTACTAAACCAAAATTCATACCCAAACCTCCTCTTAACAATGGTGGAAGAGATCAAAGGCCTCCAATAAAATAGGGAGGGCGTGACCCTAAGGGTTATGACAGGGGTCGTGGTAGAATAGATGATAACACCAAGAAAGAACTGAGAAGGAAGCAACTCTACTTCACATGCAAGGAACCATGGAATCCCTCACATAAGTGCATGGGACGTAGAAAGGTACATTAAATTGAGGTCACCTCAGATAATGAAGAAGAAGATGAGATTGCACAAATTCAGAACATGGAGGAAGAAACCACTAAGGCAGCAAAAGAAGAACAAATTACAGAACATGATAGTATGGCCACCTTGGCATCTATCAGTGGAGTGCCCAAGTATAACACCTTTCGAATGAGGGGGGTCTTGCAGGGTCAGAGAGTTTCAGTCTTGATTGATGGAGGAGCTTCCCACAACTTCATTGATGCAACATTGTTGAAGAGAAGACACATACCCACAGTAGAATTTGAAGGATTGAAAGTGGAGGTTGCAGGAGGAAGCACCATTCCTTGTGACATATATATTCCAGGCCTAAAGCTTACCTTGGGAAGGCATGAGTTGACACAGGACATCTATGTCATGGATCTTCCGGATACCAATATCATCTTAGGAGTTCAGTGGCTCATCACATTAGGGTCTATCACCACCAACTACAAAAAAATGGAAATGTCATTCACAGAAGAGGGTGGATGAAAGGTAGTGCTTTGGGGCATAACAGGGAATGATGCAAAGGTAGTCACAGCCAAGAGAATGGAAGCCATATTTCGGAGAGATGAAATAGTATATGCAACTGAATGGAGGGTTGTGACACATGTGGATGAATAGGGAAAGGTTCATTACACTCCCAAAATCAAGGAAATTCTTGACAAACACAACAAGGTGTTTGGGCCTATTCCTCCAGGGGTTCCATCGGATAGAGGATTTGAGCACATTATTGTGCTAGAGGAAAGGGCCAAACGAGTGATCACCACATCGTACATACGTCCCAAGAAGTACAAAGACGAGATAGAAAATGCCATCAAAGAACTTTTGGACATGGGACACATCCATCCCAGCAGTAGTCCTTTTGCTTCTTCAGTAGTGTTGGTGAAAAAGAAGGATGACACTATGAGGATGTGCATTGATTATAAAGCCTTGAATAAAAAGACCATCAAAAATAGGTACCCAATACCAAGGATTGATGAACTATTGGACGAATTGCATGGGGTTGTCTACTTCACTAAGATTGACCTTCATTATGGCTACCATCAAATCAAGATGAGGGAGGAAGAGCTCTCAAAAACAACTTTTAGATGTCACTACGGTCATTATAAGTTTCTGGTGATGCCCTTTGGGTTAACCAATGCCCCTGCTACATTCCAGTCATGTATGAACCATGTATTCAACAAGTAGCTAAGGAAGCACCTGTTAGTATTATTTGATGACTTGCTTATTTATAGCCGGACATGGGAGGAGCATCTTAGGCATTTGGACTAGATTTTGTCAATTATGGAGGAACAGTCGCTATATGCTAAGGAGTCCAAATGTGAGTTTGGAATGATAGAGGTCCTTTATCTAGGACACATTATCGAAGCAAAAGGGGTACAAGTGCATTAGGAGAATATTGAAGCCATCATGGAATGGCCCACTCCTAAGACACTCATAGATTTGAGAGGATCTCTAGGAATGTGCTCATACTATAGGAAGTTTATAAAGGGATTCTCTCAATTATGTGAACCCTTGACTGATTTGACTAAGAAGGAAGCATTCAAGTGGGACAAGGAGGTTCAAAAAATGATGGACAAGATGAAGAAGGTGATGAGTACATAGCCAGTCTTAGCCCTTCCACATTTTAGTCTTCTATTTACCTTGGAGTGTGATGCATTCGAGGAAGGAATAGGGGTTGTACTGATGAAAAAGAGGCACCCTCTTGCCTACGAGAGCCGAAAACTTCAGGGTCCTGAGATACTCTACAACATTTATGATAAAGAAATGCTGGCTATCATGCATGCACTAGACAAATTCTTGCAATACTTGGTAGGTTCTCAATTTGTTGTCAAGTCAGATCATAACAGTCTCAAATACTTATTGGAACAGAAGGACTTGAACAAGAGGCAACAAAAATGGGTAAGCAGAATACAGGCCTATGACTTCGACATTGAGTTTGTCAAAGGAAAGAATAATGTGGTAGCGGATGCCTTATCGAGGAGACCATCCATCCTTGCCATAACAGGGATAACAATTGATTGGAAAGACCAACTATTGATGGAGTATGCAGAGGATCAGTTTGTGTGCCAATTACTAGACGGACATATACAAGATGAAGACTTCAAGGTTATTAATGACCTCATCTACTACAAAGACTAAATCTTCTTGGTTTCTGGGTCAGCCTTCAAGGCCAAGGTATTACATGCATGCCATGACTCACCAATGGTGGGACATCAGGGGATCAGCAAGACGTACAGGCAGGTGAGCGAAATATTCTCTTGGAAAGGGATGAAGGAGGATGTGATTAGGCACGTCAAAGAGTGTGTGACATGTCAGGAAAACAAGGATGAGAATGCACACCCAACATGCCTTTTGCAACCCTTGCCTATTCTAGAGCATAAATGGGAAAGCATGTCTATGGATTTCATCACCGAGCTACCAAAGACGCTAGGAAAGGATTGCATATTCATAGTGGTGGACAAGTTAACGAAGTTTGCACACTTCTTTGCCTTAGATACTGACTTTAGTGTAGCACAGGTGGCCAAACAATTTTTCAGGGAGATTTTCAGGTTGCACGGCCTCCCCAAGACCATTGTTGGTGATAGGGATAGCAGGTTTATGAGTACTTTCTGGTAGGAGTTATTCTGGTTGGTTGGTACGACCTTGACCCCTAGCACCAGCTATCACCCACAGATAGATCAACAGACAGAGATAGTCAACAAGTGGGTGGAAGGCTATCTCATAAACTATGTGGTAGGGTAACAAAAGGCATGGATCAAATGGTTGAATTTGGGAGAATATTGCTACAATACCACCCAACATATGCCTATTGGCATGTCTCCATTCAGATCTTTGTATAACTATGATCCCTTTTCATTTATAGAGATTGCATTCAGAGACAGCAGGGCACCGATGGTATATGAATGGATACAATAGATCCAAGAAATTATCAAGGAAATGAAGGATCATATACAAAGGGAAAAAAACCAACAGAAGGTCCAAGTAGACAAGCATGGAGTTGACCAAACATGTGAGGTTGGCGATTTAGTCTACTTGATATTGCAACCATATAGGCAGGCTTCCATTAAACGAAGTGGAGTAGAGAAACTGCAACCATGGTTCTTTGGAGCCTACACAGTCAGTAGGAGGATAGGAGGTGTAGCTTACGAGCTGGAGCTTCAATAGGGTAGAAGAATTCACAACATTTTTCATGTCTTGTGCCTTAAGAAAGCCCTCGGTCAACACATTAGGCCTATTGAGGTATTACCCCCCATGGATGAGGAGGGGCAACCTTTCTTGATTCGAGAGGAGGTGCTAGAAGTCTGAGAGAAGAAGCTCAGAAACTGAAGAATCAAGGAGTACCTGATCAGGTGGAGGGATTTACCCATTGAGGATGCCACTTGGGAGAAGGAACACGTAGTAAGAGAACCAGGTTTGGAATTGCTTGAGGACAAGCAATTTCAAGTAAGGGAGACTGTAATGTCCCCCACCTCTTAGCGAGGTGATGAGGAGACTCAGTGACCAAGGCACCCCCACTAGGTCATATTCTTACACTGAAGGGGGAAGTCAATGAAGCTAAAGTTATATTTTTAAGTTGACTTAAGAAAGGAAAAAGGGTATTAAAGGTAAAAGATAACTCAACAGAAGAATAGAAGATTAACCTTAGGAGTTAACCTAACTCAACAGAGAATTAGAAGGAAAATTTATAAGTAAGAGGCTAGGGTGCACCTATTATTCATTCTGGATTTGGATTAGCATTTTCTATTGCTTTTGAGCATTTAGTTTGGGGGTTTTGCTGTACAAACCCTTGTGAGAAACTCAGTGGTGAAATATCCACTCACCTTGTTCCACAGCTTGGTCTTGGGGATGAAAGATTCCTCCACACCATTATAGTCTCACTTCATCTCCATATAGCACATCAGAAGGTAGTAGGCCGTATTGTTCTTGTGATTCGAGCAAGGGTGCACCATTATCCAGAGGAAGGTTCGATCCAACTTATCCAGAGGGTCTGGGGCCATTCCGACACTTGGGTTTTGTTTACAGAGGCATGATCATCAGTTTGAGGACTTTTCTAGAGGGTTATCATCCTTATATCATTATCTGCAGATTGGGATGTCTTGGAACCATAGGGGATGTCCTATGATTCAAAAAAACTCATATCTAGGGAGTTCTTCTTGTGATTTGGTTCTAAAACTTCTTCCACGGGATTTTCTTAGTCCTGTTAGCGATAAAAAATGCACTAGTATTTTAATTGGTTTTTCCATCACTCTTCAAATGATTTATCATTTTCCTTAGTTTCTTTCCAGTGTCTTGACCTCCATATTTTCCATCAAGATCCCGATCGATTATGATTATTCTAGACCATTGTAACATTGCCTTGACCTAGAACATACAAAACATGAATAATGGTTATATTTGTTAGCCCTAATCTATGTTTTAGGATTTTCAAATACAAAAAACATATTTTATATATATATTTTATGATCTCATCAAAATGTGGTATGTGCAAATAAGTGTCTTATTATTAAATTTAATTTTATTGACTTGCCAACTCCTAAGTCATGTCCACATGCCAAACTACCATCTGAAGCCCCAAGAAAGACAAGGATTAAGCCATAGATCAAACCAAATACCGAGTCATACTTAAGCCACAAGTCAATCCAAGTCACAAGTCGACATGCAAAGCCCAAGTGCCAAGCTCTCTATTTCACAGATGTCTGCCCTGTTTCGATGTTTTCTTCAGTTTGAAGGGTCCAAGGAATGCTTATTGATGAAGACATGTTGCTTGCCAAGGTTAATATGGAGCGCGGTGTTGGTATTTTCACCAAGGCAACAATAGGTGATGATAAGTTAAGCATTTTTGGTTTTGAGGGAACAGTTTTATGCTTGTTGCTCATATGCTCACTAGTTGTGTACTATAGAAAAAAGAAGAGTTCTATTATGTCTAAAGCAACAAGAATAGCTACCAACTCAAATTTCTAAAACGTTTGTTGTATTGAGGCATCCATTGTCGACTACCAAAATTGAGGCATCGTTGTAGAGATTGAGGTGTACCAAACCTAGCTGTAAGGTTTGAGTTCATTTTGACATAAAAAACTCCAATGGATAAACATAACATTGGTTATTGGAACGTTTGACAGGACGAAAGCATATGTCCACAAGCAAGAGACATGAAAAGGTGGATTTGAGCTGAGCTGCAAGTTTTGAGACACCTTCCCAATTAACTGCAAGTGCCACTATGAGCAATGATCGAGATCAATGCAAATTAGTTTGGCTATTGACATGTATAAAGGCCATGAAGAAGCATCTGTCATATGTCAAACTATGGAAATGACTAGGAGGGTCTTCTTGAAACCATTACTAGTTATGGGCTTGGAGGTTCTTTCATGAATCTATTTGGCAGAGTAAGTGGTGGTATTTACACCAAAGAAGCTGATGTAGGTACATATCTTGTTGGCAAGGTTGAGAGGAACATTCCTGAAGATGATCCATGCAACCGAGTTGTCATTGCTGATAATGTTGGTGACAATATTGGAGATATTGTTTGTATGGGATCAGATCTCTTTGGGTCCTATGCTGAATCTTCTTGTGCAGCTCTATTTGTTACATCCATATAATCATTTAGAAACTCTCACGATTTTATTGCCATGTTCTACCCCTTGCTCATTAATTCGATGAGTATCATTGTTTGCTTAATCAATGGTTTGTGCGCTGGCCTTGTTATTGGTTTTGTCACAGAGTACTACACAAGAAATTCTTACATCCCTGTCTGAAATGTTGATGATTCATGTAGGAATGGAGCAGAAACTAATGTTATTTTTGGGTTGGATTTGGGATACAAGTCTGTTATTATTCCTATATTTTCTATTGCAGTAAGAATTTTTGTTGGTTTAGTTTGGTTGCCATGTATGGTATTCTAGTAGTTTCTTTGGGCATACTTAGTACAATCGCAACAGGATTGGCCATCAATGCATATAGACCTCTTAGTTTAATTGTTGGGGCCATGCTTCCTTATTGTTTCTCTGCCATGGCAATGAAAAGTGTGGCTAGTGCAGCCTTGAAAATGGTTGAAGAGTTTAGGGGGAAATTCAACACCATCTGAGGTCTGATGAAAGATTTGAAAATAAATGGTTGCACAAGCGACAACGATTACAACTACTTCCAAGACTCTTGACCTCATAAAAGAAGTAATTGTCTCTCTGCTATTACATGTGGTGGACGTTGAAACATACTCCTATGATGATCAGGTCATCATGAAAGATGAAACAAAGTGAGACCTAGAATTAAAATACCTAGAACTCTACAGTAAATGGATTTCCATCTTAGCAAGTTTAGAATACATTCATGTTCAGCAGCTCACATGAGCTTTTGTGATTTTATAAGCAACATCTTTCAACTTGAGGGGTGAAGCTTGAACACTTGGCAAAATGACTATCAATCAAGGATCCATCCAGATTCCAGATCCACATTCTTAGTAGCTAATGATAAATGTTCAATTTGTGGTTTCAGTGGTTTAGGTGGACTTGAAAAGCATTCATTAACCACCGAAAGCAAATCTTTCGGTGGTTAAAGTACCCAGTTTTTACCTATGTTAACCAATGAAAGCATGTCATTGCTAGAATGATTGAATTTTTGCCCAGATCGGGATTTTTTGAGTTGGAATGGTTTGAAACCTCTTCGAATGGACAGTTGTTGAATTATCAAATCATATCCAATAGCTATTTTTGATGGATAAGGGAAAGAAGAGGTGTTTTAATCATTTTTGGTACCTTTTTCAAAGGCAGAAAATTAGGATTTTTCCACACCTCAGCAAATTCGAATTTTATCTCTTGGAAGAGTCATGAACCAGCCTTGGAAGGCTATTCTGCATTGCACAAGGACTCTCCAAGATATGAAGACCATGAAATGTGGGATTGACCTCATTTTGAGGATCATTCCTTATCTTTTGCAAACTGAATTTTGACTTTCTAGCTTTAGCATATCTGATCCATGCTTTTAGGACTCAAAACTACATTGTAAAGCTATAAAGCTAAAGGCACAAGAGGAACTAAGGGTTAGACTTTGGAGACTTTTTCATGTTATGTACCCAAGATTCTTATTTTCATATTAAGTAATACAAGCTTCTTTTGCCATAACTTGTTCATATGTCATCTTCTTATCTATTCTATACTTGCACCTGGATATTATATTCATGTTGTTATGCTTGTTTATGCCCGATAAATGTCATCTTATCTTTTCATTCATAACTTAAACTTTGCAAGTATTCCAGTGATTATTGTAATTAGCCATTCACATATGCTTTATATGTGATTCTGCTGATATAATAGTTATTTCTCCATACATCCCTTTATTTGTAAACTCTTTGAACAATTGTGATTGAAAGCCTTGTCCATCTAAATGTGTTCATGCATGTTATAAGTGAGAAATTATTGAGTCCTCCGACTTGATCCAAACCCACACTTTTTATTGAGAAAACAGTTACCAAAAGATTAAGTTACCAGGCATCTATGACTTACAGCGTAGGAGAGTTTCTTGGAGTGATAACAAGTCTGATCTACATTTTGGGAGAGTTTCAAGTCATTTGGAGTTGTATTCCTTCAGGGACGAGTTGCATTGGGGTTCCAACTATTCAGGAGGGCACAACTCCCTTAGGAGATTCAATATTTGGAGGGGTTGCACTTGGATGTTTGGATTGAAACTATAGGAGGAGGTTCCCACTACCTTGATCTATCATTGGGCCAAGTTTGAGCTCATTTGGAGCATCTTTCCATCAGGGCCGAATTCTTGAGGGTTTTAGACTTCACTTGGAGCGTGACACTCTTCAGCTAGAGGATTTTGACATCCAGATCTGCTGGGTATTGGTCTTCATTACTTATTCATCCTTTGGAGGCTTCTTTTGTATCGACAGAGCATTTTGTAGTAGCTCATATATATTGATTTTACGACCATCTAAGGTTTATGCCAGATCGGCCATCTATTGTATTGATTCTTCATAATAAAAAGGTCAAATCTTACTTGTGCTTCTATATATCTTGATTGTGTTATGATCTTTATGTGTTGGATAAATCTTTTATGCACTTAATAACTCAATAAACACTTGCACCACAATAAATCAGTAGTAGTTAGTGATACCAAGCGAAAAATTTGGGTTGGGATCTTTACATGCTGAATAAACTCAAATTGTCTACGAGTTGTTAATTTGGGTGCTAGGTTCATTTTCTTAAATAAATTGTAGTGAATAATTTTTCCACTTCGTTGTATATATATATAAAAAGTTTGGGTCAAATCATTATTTTGTCTTACTGAATTGTGTACATGAAGGGAATATTACATATGGTATCAGAGCAGGTTCAACCATAGGATAAGGGACTTGTTACGCCTTCAACTGGTTAAATTAAATGAGTAAAGATGTACCACTCATAAAATTTTGGATTTGTTGATGATAGGTATCATGGTCAAAGGATGCGGGACAAGTAGATGACGTGGTGCAATGGGAAGAAGTACACTTCCTCTGAGAAAATCCACACAGGAGGGATGGGCTCCACTTGGAGAGGAGAAGACTACAAAGAAGGACCAGGTTGTTGTGGGAGATGTGGTAGTTATGGTGAGATCCTTCCAAAGGATGTCAAATACGTTGATTAATCGCCTCAAGAAAGATGGGGGAAGATCATTTGTGCCCAATGAGGGTTCATAATGCACACCAACAGGTAGTAGTAGTATACATAGAAAACATGAGAAAGTGAAATATGTCGAGTTATGGGGTCCCACTGAAGGATTAACCGTTGAGGAATAGTTGGAGAACATGGCGATGTTTTTTTCACTACATGATTACACCTCAAACATGAAAGTCTTCATGGAAGTCTTTCAACTGAAAGGGAGTGCTATACTTTGGTGGAAGACACTCTTACCTCAACTAAACATGTTCATTGAAGACGTGTCATGGGAATTGTTAGAGGAAGGATTCTAGGAGAGGTACTTTTTTGATGAGTTCATCGAGCAATAGCTTAAGGAGTTCACTGACTTATGACATGGTAGTTATATGATAATAGAGTATGAGGCCAAGTTCATGGAGCTACTGAAATATGCTCCACATCTGAGCACAAAGAAGTTAAAGGTAAAAAAATTTATGTTCCACCTTAACTTCAACATTTGTGCTAAGGTGAGGATCTTGATACCTTAGAAATTGCACAATGCAGTTGAGAAGGCCCTCATAGCTGAGGAAGATTAGAATAGTGGGGGTCTGTGTAGGACCCCTTCTAGGCAGACACGATAGGAGACACCGAGAGAACACCATATAGACATAATTTTAGGTCCCATGATATGCCAAGAAGACCTATATTCTCGACACCATGATGAAATACTCCTCAACAGAGGACTCCCTACCAATCATCAAAACAGTAGAAACAATTTATACCTAGTATGAATAACAAACCATCACAACAAAGTCCTAGGCCAACAATTTCTACTTCTCAGACTAGGAGCACTGAATCGAGCAATGGATCTTGGACATTTGGAGAGCCACATTACTAGAGAGACTGTCCTATTGAGAAGGAAAGAGTTTATATATCATTAGAACCTAGGATAGTTGGTGATTTAGGAAATTCCCACAAGATACCTACAGTGGTGAATAATGGCCAGGTCAAGCATTAATCCACCCATCTCGAGACATCAAGTATGATCGTTGATCAACATTTTAGCATTTGAATGGATCTAGGAGATAATGAAATTTTTATACCTAGTGTTCCACTTAAATGAACTAAGGTAAAGGTAGTCGAACAATATAATTTTGGACATGTGGAAATGGCATCGGGTGCCAAGAAAAAGGTTGGAGGTAAAGTGAAGGATTGTAACATTAACTGGGGTGACTTTGTGAAAAGTGAAAACTTGTATGTTGCAATATTGGGCTCTTACGGTATAGTGATCAGGATGGATTGGATAGAATCACACGGTGTGATACTTAATTGCAAGATGAAATGATTAAGTTTGAAAAATGATTTGGGGTAGAGTAGAGTAATTGTAGGAAGAAACGAAGGTGTGTCATTGAGCTCTACTTCTTCCTTACAATTACATAAATGTATGCACAAAGGGTGTAAGTTGTACTCCATCTTAGCACTTAATGAAAGGGGTGACATGGAAGGATTGAAAAACCTACCTGTATTATCAAAGTTTGCATACATATTTCTAGAGGAGTTACCAGGTTTACCATAAGTAATGGAATTTGATCTGCTTGAGAAGTAGATATAGTCCCTTAGATTTCACATCTAAAAACTTTCAAAAGTTTCCCCAGAGCTCTAGGAAGGGCACATTTCTTAGATGGAGTGCCTCACTATTATGGGGAAGCAGAAATAGATGAAAACCAATGTTGAAATGGACTGAGGTTAGACAAATGGATAGGCTATATCAGTAGGAGTCATGGAGACCAAAGGGAGAGTTTTAGTGCTTCCATTGAGGAGGTCACACTTATTTCATTCCCGACAATTAAAAAGACAAACCCTAGCAAGGGCGCAAAACCTAGATCGTGCACCCCTCCTTCTTGCCTTGAGTAACTTGTAGTAAGAGGAATTCAACGTGAGAGATTGAATATCCAAAGGGATAGGAGAACTCTCAGAGGTGGAATCATTCAAAATCATTAATCCAGGGTGCATCCATTGAGAAAGGCGCACTAGATTTTCTTAGCACAATTGAGATAAAAAAACAAGATAGAATAAACATAGCAATTATCAAACAAGGAAAGAAAAGGAAGAAGATAGGTTTTGGAAAATGAAAAATATTCTTTTATTAGATATAGGTTGACCTTTTATAATAAGGGACCGACTTATTTACATAGTATGTGCTCGAACACAATGAAATACAACTTAGCCTAGGTTAACATGTGGGCCCCAAGTTGACTTTCCCCATGGTGGCCCAATTCCTCCCTTTTTAAATCTGGAAGCATCCCCACTTCCACGTGAAGCTGAGGAAAGAGAAGGTGAACCACTTCAGTTGTCATCCACTTTGCCTGAGCTAGAGTTTGTCCTTGGCGTGCCACAAGGTAGGACTTATAGGCCTAGTTCCTTGTAGAACGAGTCCTGGTGTGAAGTAGTCTATCTTTGGACAAGGAGAGTTGGAAGTCCGGGATATTGTCCACTAGTTGTGTAATTGTAATTGGCTCCTCTAGGAGTCAAGGCTAAAACAACTTCAGATGGTTAAAATTGATGACATTTTGTATCTCGAGCTCGGGAGGAAGATCTAATCGATATGCATTCTCCCCATTCTTTTCTAGAATGGTATAAGGGCCATATCTAAATGGAGAAAGTTTATGATGCTAGCCTTTGAAGAATTTCTTGTCCAAATGTAATGAGACTCTATATCCAGGATGAATTGACATGGAGGTCCTTTGTTTTTCATGCCTTTTCTTTGCACAATCTTGAGATTATTTTATTGTTGATGTTACGGTAGTCTGTCGTTGTGCAAGTTGTTGAAGAAACCAGTGGGTTGAGTCTTGTTCTTGTTGTTGATGCACAATACCTTGGGAATCCAAAGTGAGGGAAAGTTCATCTGGTGATGCTGGTTGGAAGCCTAAACATAATTCAAACATAAAGAACCCAATAGACGAGTGTGTGGCCTTTTTGTAGCTATGCTACAAAATATGTAAGTAGTTGTCCCACTGTTTGTTGTGTCCAAAATGAGTTCGGAGAGAATGTACCAATACCCGGTTTACTACCTCTGTTTGGCCATACATTTGAGGATGGAATGTAGTAGAGAACTTTAGTTGACACCCTAGTAGCACCCATATGGTCTTCCAAAATCTTTCGAGGAAGCATGAGTCTTTATCTAAAATGATGTTGCTTGGTAGGCCAAAATGTGGCCATACATGTTGGAAATACAACTCCGTTGTTTGTGTTGTTGTAGTAGTCTTTGTGCATGGAATGAAAAGAGACATTTTTCTAAAGCGACATACCACTACCCAGATTGTTGGTATAAGCCATGCTTTCTATTGGATGGCTTTGATTGAGAACATAATGCACAAGTTATGATGAATTTCTCAACTTGGGGTTACAAAGAAGGCCAATAGAAATGGCGTTGTAGATGTTGGAGAGTCTTTGTGGTACCAAAGTGGCCACCATAGGCTGATGCATGAGCTTCTTTAATGAGCAAGCGATTATCATCTGAGTTTGGAACAAAAATCAAGTTTAATTTGTAGATCGATCCATCTCGGATGGTGTAGTCCAAGAATGGAGTTTGATTGACAACCGTGGGACTACATAAGCCAACACAAATCTCTCGAAAGTCCTGGTCAATAGCATATTGATATTCCGATCTATCATAATTAGCACAATGCACCTCTAAAATTGGGAGAACTGGAGTTGGTGACCTACTGAGAAAATCAACCATTTTATTAGAAGTGCCCTTCTTATATCAGATTACCAAATGAAATTGTTGAATGTAGGATGCCCATTTAAGATGCCTTTGCTGCTGAATATTAGACTGTGAATTAATGAAAATTAGCCGATGATGGTCTGTATGTAGAATAGTCTCTTTTCCCAACAAATAATGGCATCATTTCTTGAGAGCTTGGACCAAGCTCTAAAATTATTTGTCATAAGTACAATAATTTCTCTTAGCCTCAAAAAGATTTTCTAAGTGATAAGTAGTGAGATGGCCTCCATGTTTAAGCGCAGCACAAATGGCATACTTTGAGGCATCTGACTCAATCTCAAATGGTTGAGAGAGATCTGGAAAATGAAATACTGGATATGAGCATAGTGCCTCCTTGATATGAACAAAGTGGTTGGTAGCTTGGTTAGTTCAAATAAAGGTGGAATGAATATTAGATAGTCGATGTAGAGGACAAGCAATCTCAGAAAAATTTAGAATAAACTTATGATAAAAATTGATAACAGTTCAAGTAACTCCTCAATCCGGGGTAGGGGGTAACGTTTTTTTACTGTGTCTTTTTTAAGGTCCTGATAATCAGCGACAAGATGAAACTTAGAGAAGTAGTCAATGTATGATTTCACTCCTTGTGTAGGGAGTTGGCAGAGTTGGTACCATATGATCCATAAATATTGTAGGTACAGAGGTGGGTAGAGAGAATTTCTCAAGGCTTCACAAAGTTGAGCCCAACTTTTGAGTGGTTGAGAGGTAGAGGATCCTGGAGCATCCCCAATCTTTACCACGAATGTGGTCTTTTCTTGATTTTTATCCCACCATGTTTCGGCAAGTCCTTCCAATTGCAAGGAAACAATATGAAGTTTTATTTCTTCGGTGAGGCCTGGGAAAGTGTTGCAATATGTGGAAATGCTAGGGATCCATGAATCCACATATTCTCCATTGCTTTTCCCAGAAAACTTAGGGATTTGGATTAGAGTATCCAACTGAAGGGAGTTGGGAAAGTCCTTCCAATTGCAAGGTAGTGATCTGAAGTTTTCTTTCTTTGGTGAGGCCTTGACAAGTGTTGAAATATTGGGAAATTCTACGAATCCATGAATCCAAAACTTCTCCATTGTTTTTCCAAGAAAACTTAGGGAGTTGGATTAGAGTATCTGTTAAGCCCTAATATTGGCTCATTACCACTTAATTGGGGCATATTAGATTAGTAATGTTATTTTATTTATGTCGGCTTAGGCCTTTAGTTGTGATTTAGATTAGTAATGTTATTTTATTTATGTCGGCTTTAGGCCATTAAAACCTCCTACTCTCCTATATATACCAAGGAGACATTTTCATTTTGAATCATCTTGTACTTGAACATTTAAGTGGGGTAAAAGGAGGTTGCCCCCTCGAAGAGGCTTATTATCTGATATTATCTCTTTTTCAAGGCGTTGAGTACTTTTCTTGAGGTTTTTCTATGCTATATTGATGTTTGGTTCTTAACATATGGTATCAGAGCTGAAGGTCTTGGGGTTTCGCTGCTACATCTGAGACACCGTGGAATTTTTGCTATAACTTTTTTTCTGCAACGTTTCAGAAGGAACCGCTTAAAGGGTTTTTATTAGACGGATCAAGGTACGTTGGGTTCAAAATTCAGCTCCTGAGGCATTACAATTTCGGAGATACAGCCTGTACAATATAGGGTTATGGAATCATCCTGAAATGAGTCATTGAGGAATTTTCGCTATAAAAACGTTTTTGTAATGTTTCAGACCCTAAACTCTGGGGGCCATTTACAGAAATTAGTTTTTTATCTGTGTTAAAAATTTCAGCTTCTGGGTCTTCTTAAATTTGTAGATACACCTTGCGTAAGATAGGGTATCTGACTAGTCCTATTGGCTAGTCTCAAGAAGGTGTTCCAGGTAAAACAAGTATAACTTCTTGCTAGAGTATCCAAATTGGGTGGGACTGGTTGCATTGGATCGTGGACAGTCTGTAGTACTTTGGGTGTGATTTTCGGAATTTGATATCAATTATTTTGTGCGGGGCATTCTATACAAGGGAGATCTCCTGGAAAGGCCAAAAATCGGCAAGTTGTGAGGAAGTTACCATAAATTTCACTTGGCACATCCAATTTTGATCAGAGCTGTGGTATTGCAGAGAAGAAATATCAGAGAACTACCTAAAGGAAAGTTTCATACCCAGAAGAGCCAAAACTTGGGAGATATAACAGAATAAATATTGTCTAGCAGAACCACCTCAAAATCAAGACTCAAAAGTGATATTTGGCCAACATGCCACCCAAAAAGGGACCTCCTACATCAAATAAGCCTCCAAAAAATCCTAATTGGACTCTTGATGAAGGTGAAGAAATGCGTAGGGACATAAATGATTTACAAAAGAAGATAGTAACCAAAGATGAACTACAAGAGATGAGGGATTCAATGGATACTAGGATGGATTCAATGAAAGCTCAGTTGGATACTAAGATGGATTCAATGAAAGATCAG
>ML805207.1:109979-134815 GCA_009831015.1 Picea engelmannii | reverse complement strand
TGACGAGGAAGGAAAAATGATATTGGAGCCTGAAGCCATCATTGACACAAGAATTCGCCAACTGAGGAATAGATCCATTTCAGAGTATCTCATTAAATGGAGGAAACTACCAGCTGAAGATTCCACTTGGGAAGATGAGTCTTCTATATAGAAGCATCCAAAGTTACTCAAGCGTTGCGGACAACACTTGTCTCAAGGGGAGGGGCATGTTAAGCCCTAATATTGGCTCATTACCACTTAATTGGGGCATATTAGATTAGTAATGTTATTTTATTTATGTCGGCTTAGGCCTTTAGTTGTGATTTAGATTAGTAATGTTATTATATTTATGTCGGCTTTAGGCCATTAAAACCTCCTAGTCTCCTATATATACCAAGGAGACATTTTCATTTTGAATCATCTTGTACTTGAACATTTAAGTGGGGTAAAAGGAGGTTTCCCCCTAGACGAGGCTTATTATCTAATATTATCTCTTTTTCAAGGCGTTGAGTACTTTTCTTGAGGTTTTTCTATGCTATATTGATGTTTGGTTCTTAACAGTATCCAACCAGAGGGGATCTGGATTATTTTGTTGTTGCATTCTTAGTAACTCATTAAGGACATAGGCGAGGACTTGTATAGGATTTGAGGTATTATAGTCTAAGTCCACTCGCAAGGGATCTCTTTTAGGAGGCATATTGAGGAAAAATGAAGTATTCAAGAAAAAAATAACTTGTCTTTGAAACAAAATATTGGTCAAGTTCTATTGTGGGAACACAGTGCGCAATGCCCTGGAGCAAAAGTGGAGAGAAGAATTAGAGGGAGAGATCTATAGAGTGATATATCCATGAATCTCCTCTCTTGGTGGTGGATATTTGTGTGCCCCTTGGGCTAGGAGACCTATGCACCCACCAATATTGATAAGGAAACCATGAGAAGGGTGCACGATTTAGACTAGAAATCATGAAAACTAAAAAACAATTGGGCTCATACTCAAGACGTGAAGCTTCTCCTTGGATATTGAAGCTCCATTACTAATTGATATGCCTAAGAAGTAGATCTATTCCCTTAGATTTCACATATAAAAACTTATGGTATTTTCCCCAAAACTCGAGGAAGGGCACATTTCTAAGATGGAGTGCCTCACTCTTGTGGGGAAGAAAAAATAGATTGAAACCAATGCTGGCATGGACTGAGGTTATCCAAAGGGATAGACTATCTTAGTATGAGTCACAGAGACCAAAGGGAGAGTCTTAGTGTCTCCATTGATGAGGTCTCACTTCTTTCATTCCCAAGACTTAAAAAGAAAAACCCTATCAAGGGTGCAAAACCTAGATGGTGCGCCCCTCCTTCTTGCCTTGAGTAACTTGTAGTAAGAGAAATTCCACTTGACATATTGAAAAGCCGAAGGGATAGGCTAACTCTTAGAGGTGGAATCATTAAAAAAAAATGAAGCCAAGGTGCATCCATTGAGAAAGGCACACTGGCGTTTTTGAGCACAACCTAGAAAAAAACCAAGCAAGAAGAAACAAAGAAACTATCAAACAACGAGAGAAAAGAAAGCATATAGGTTTTGGAAAATGAAAAATATGATTGTATTAGAGATAGGTTCACCTTTTATAATAAGGGACTAACTTATTTAATTAGTATTTTCTCTAACACAATGAAATACAACTTAATTGAGGTTAACATGTGCGCCCAAATTTGACTTTCCCCTTGGTGGCCTAGAATTGGAGCTTGCAATAGACTTAAACCCTGGAACATAATCGATTGCAAGAATTCCATATCGGATGTCGACACTTGAATTGCAGTTGTTGACAATGAAATTAAAGGAGTTACTAGACTTGGGACTTATACATCCAAGTGTGTCATCATTGGGTGCACCAGTGATTTTTGTTAGAAGGATGGATGAATCATGGAGGCTTTGCATTGACTATCGTCAATTGAACAAACCTATGATCAAGATGCAATATGCGTTGCCAAGGATTAATGATTTGTTTGATCATATGAAGGGAGAAACGTTGTTTTCAAATATTGAATTGAGATCAAGATATCATCAATTACATATTGAGGAAGATATCGCTAAGACCTCAGTTATGACCATATTCATACACTATGAGTTTATTGTTTTACCTTTTGTATTGACAACATCCCTGGGCATACTCATGAGTTTGATGAATGATTTGTTCTGAGAATACTTGGAAATTTTTTTACTTGTATTTATCGATGACATACTGATTTATTCTTGGATGTAGGAAGAACACGACAAACACTTGAGATTGGTTTTATAGTGTCTGAAAGAAAACTAGTTGTAGAGGAAACTATAGAAATGCTTGTTTTACCAAACAAAGAATCATTATTTGGGACATATCATATCTGGAGAAGGTATATTTGTGGATCCATCAAAGGTTGAGGATATTATGGAATGGCAAGCACTAGAGAACATATAAGAAGTATCTAGATTTATGGTGTTAGAAGGTTTTTTTTTTTTTTTTTTGAGAGAAATGGTTAGAGTTTTATATTAAAAAACAGTGGGGAAACCACTGCGTTCACTACATCTGAAAGTTTCCTGGTAATTCATAGGGACAAACCTAATTGAACTATAACAAAAATAACTTGTGAGCTTGGAAAACCATACTATTTCAGTGACCCGGTTCGACTGCGGGTCATTACATCCTTTCTGACTTGAAATTTTTTTTTTTTCCTTTTTCGCACGGTCTGCCATTCTTTGCTTTGATGAGAATGGCTTTCCTTCGGTCGTGGAGGGCCTTCTTCATATACTAATTCAGCCCAGCTTGAGACCTAGTGTTCAGGATAAGAAATTCTTGGCATTGTGGTTGGATCAGTTTTTGCCTTGGCCTTTGCCTTGGGATTTTTATGGGAAGGAGGCTTTTTCTCTTGACCAGAGTTGACTTTCTCTGTTTTCTCTGGTACTATCTCTGCATATTCCTCACTTAAGGTATCATTAACCGATTCTATTATTTGATGCTCAGGAAGAGCTCCTACCCACCATGTGGATTTGCATTGATTCTTTGAGGTTCTATTTTTCTCAGGGAGTTTCTGACATTTGTTGGCTAAGTGCCCTGTTTCAAAACAACTTCTGCACCTAAATTGAAGATTCTCATAGTCAAGCTTCTGCGTCCAAGAATAGTTCTTCCCTTGAAGAGTGATTTGCACTGGGAATCCTTTACTAAAATCCATCTCTGCACAGATCCGTGCATAGGTAGTGAAGCCACATTTGGTTTTCGGACTGCTACTATGAAACTTGCCAAGAGCATTTCCGATATGACTAAGAGAAGAATCACCCCAAAAATGAATAGGTATACCAGGGAGTCTTACCCACATGGGGGCCGTAGGGGTGGAAGCTGAGGAGGGGTCGAAAGAGGGGTTTCAGAGCTGCAGAGACAAACCCTACCTGCCCCAGAACCAGGGCCTAGAACTGAAGATCCAATATCTATCCTTAGCAGAGGCAAAAATCACTACGAAGAAACCTTTAACACAGGGGCGAACATGGGCTTCGTCTTCAAGGAGGGGAGTCCATTCTGAAGCAATCCAAGAATGAATATCCACCAGGCAAGGCGAGAAGCTGTTGAACCTACAAAATAGAGTATTAGATCTAAAAAAACCTTCGCGGACCGTCGCTTCCTGAGGTACAGGGATCACTGGATCCGGAGCTTCATGGACCACAGGAGAAAAGCTAGAAGAGCGGCCTTGGATTGTTGAGGTATAATAACATAATTTATGTACATCCTAATGACGAACTAGGGAATTTGATTTTTAGTGAAGCTCGTCAAGTAGTGTACAAGGCTGATTCGGGAGTCATGAAGATGAAGGTAAACCTTAAGCCTTTATTCTTCTCGAAAAGAATGAAAGTGGGCATAGTTAGTTACATGGTGATATGTCTAGAATGTCGGAAAGTGAAGGTTGAACATAGACATCCAACAAGATTGTTACAGCCACAAATGATTCCTCATTGGAATGGAAAGTCATTTCAATGGATTTTATTGTTGGATTGCCACTGATGGTAAGGAGACATAATTTGATTTTTTTGGTAGTAAACACTCTGACGAAGAGTGCATACTTTATTCAAGTGAGTATGAGATATCATACGGCAAAAATCTAGAGTATTTGTTATTAAGATTGTGATATTACACATTGTACCAAGAAGGATTATATCCAATTGAGGATCAATGTTTACTGGACAATTTTGGACTAGTTTCCTAGAGGCTTTGGGAACACAATTGAATCTTAGTACAACATATCACCTTGAAATAAATGGAAAAATAGAAAGAACAAACTAGATATTAGATTATATTCTTTGGATGTATGTGATGGATCAATAGAATAGTTGGGAAGACTTCTTTCCATTAGTAGAGTTTTCGTACAACAAAAATTATCAGAGTACGATAAAGATGACACCATTTGATTTTATTTATGGACGACCATTTCATACATCGTTGATTTGGGATCGACTTGAGGATAGGGTCTTGGTGGGACAGGAAGTGATCCAATAAATGAAGGAACAAATGTGAATGAAAAGAGAAAGGATTAAAGAAGCACAAGCTTGAAAAAATATTTATGTTGATGTGCATCGCATTGACCGTGTTTGTGATATTGGAGACAAAGTTTTCTTGCGGGTGAAGTCCCACAAGAGTTTGATCAAGTTTGGAAAGGGTTATAATCTCTCTCCTACATTTGTGGGACATTTCAAAGTTATGAAGAAGAAAGGACCTATGGCTTACCAACTAGAGTTGTTTGATTCTTTGAGGCGTATGCATGATGTATTTCATGCATCAGTTTTGTAACATTATATTTCAGATCTGTCACATGTTATTGACATGATTTATTTGTAGATGTTGGATGAAGGTTCTCTCATAGCGGAGCCAATCCACATTATAAACCATTACACCCAAGAACTACAACGTCAAATAGTCAATCAGGTGAAGGTCCAGTGGGACAATTATAGTCCAAACTTGACTACATGAGAGGATGCATATGAGATCCATCAATCGTTTCATTATTTGTTTGATAGATTAGATATATATATTTGTATCAAACAAATTTATTACTACCATTATTCATATTTTACAAACTTTGGGGAGAATTTTAAAACAAGAGGGGGTGTATGTAACATCCAATCCTACTAAACACATTTTATACTGAATTATTATTTGAGAACACTTTTGAGTAAGTGATTTGGTTATGATACATTATGATTATGCTTTCCTTATGAGTTATTTTATGATTTCATTGTGATTATGTTAATTTCTACATGTATATATGTATCCACAGGTACTATTGATGATTTTTCGTGAGTGTGCACGATGCATGACAGGTTGATGAAATTGATGGCATTAAGGAGTGGACTTGTATTTGGTTTCTTTTTTAGTATTGATTTCCATGTATATATGATGATTTCAGTATGGATGCTATCTATTTGGATTATTGAGAGTGTTTTTGTTAGTGGATGTACGCTTGAAGACACTTTCTAATCCTAATCACATAAGGAGTAAACTGTTCACTCACAAAAACAAGACAATTGAGGGAGAGGTGTGACAAAATCCATGTCACAGCCTACTTGCACTCACGTTGTGGCATGAATGCCTCGTTAATGATTACTTCGTTATGAGAGGTTCACGATATCTGTATATGCACTCTATCGATGGTAAGTCCAGGTGTATCAATAGAATAGATTGGGAATTAAAATTCTCATAAGCAGAATGGGAGAATGTAACTAATGATTACTCATTTCGGTATTCACCGGTTACTCTACTAATGAAATATGGTAGTGCGGATCAATAATTATATGTCACCTCATCAAGTTTTAATACTATCTAAATTGTTGACATCCAGTGGGGAAATCTTTGTCTTCTAAGGTCCCTCTCATCTCACATTAAAGAATTATCTCATATACATCATGAGTGGGCCTAATGGTTAAGAACATGTGTTTCCTCTTAAGAGTTCACATGTTCAAATCCAGAGGGGGGTAGGGTATGTATACCTTCATAGAATTTACCAGTCAAATCGTTGGGCGGAGGGGGGTCCCTTGTCCCACAAACAAAGAGGTCTCATACACCAATTTGGTGTGCTAGCTTGGTTGTGACCTTAAAAATAGATTATTATTATTATTATTATTAATTAAGTCTTGTTCTGAATGTGTAAGTGATCTTTGTTAAGTTGAATATATGAATTAAATTACGAGCTTATAATAACTTACATCCTACTTGTATTTATATCAACCTCTTAATAAAATTTTGTTATTTACTTGGAGTTTTCCTTCCTCTCTTGGTAATACTTAAATCATCAGATTGTTTCAAAAACAGTAAACCCTCTATTAAAATTTGGGGCCTAATTGAATCATGTAATGGTGAAATTATTATTGTTTATCATATTGACCAATTATAAATTAATATCTCTTGGGAATCCTCAGGTTTAAACATTGTAGAAGAACAGATATTAGTCTTACAAATTGATATCCGTATGAAATGATAACAATGGTTGATATTATATTGAATACTTTTATGTGCCTCTTTAACTATGGTAAGTTTATTATTTATCTAGTATAGTGTATTTTTTATTATTCATATTCATGAGTTTTCAATAAGAAATAACTAGTTATAGTATAACAATTGAATTTGGTTGGATAATACATTAATTAATTGTCATAGTTGTTATTAATTGATGCAAGACAGTAGGAGTTCAATACAATTGGAAACATACCCACATTCAATTGGATTACTTAGCGTATATTAAGTTTGAAATTAGCAAGGTATTTTATTGACAAATATAATATGTTTAGCTTTTATATCATAAAGTTTAGTTAATTATATTTATGTACATTCTTGGAATTGTGGAATTGTAATATGTTGCTGACGATATATCAAACAATTTGATTATTGAGAATGCATAGTTGAATGGGTTAAAGGTGAGTATAGTATTAGTACTAAGAAGATTGATGTTGAATAAACTCATATGGTCTATCAGTTGTTAATTTGGGTGCTAGGTTTCTTTTTTAAAATAAATTGTAGTGATTAATTTTTTCACTCTGTTGTGTATAAAAGGAAAAAAAAAAATATTGGGTCAATTTGTTAATTTGGGTGCTAGGTTTCTTTTTTTAAATAAATTGTAGTGATTAATTTTTTCACTTGGTTGTGTATAAAAATAAATAAAAAAATATTGGGTCAAATTGTTATTTTGGGTTACTTAATTGTGTATATGAAGGGAATGTTATATACATTAGGTTAAGTATGGGTTGTGAGTATATGTTTAAGTATGAAGGTTTCTATTCTTTTTCATGTGATATTAAACATGGAGGAAACAAAGTATGTAGCTCAACAAACATAAGGGATTTTGAGAGATGACATGCTACAGAGCTTCAAATGAGTGTTTATATTTTATTGAACAATGTTTTCCATGGTACACTTTTTGATTTATAGAATTATGTATATTCTACTATATAAATGTAGATTTACTTATTACACATTATTTCTATGTTTGTAGATGGAACCCTAACATGATGAACATAAAAAAAATATCCATCCATAAAACATTAGATTATATAAACAAAGTACAATCTATCCTACAAATGATGAAGAAATCAAGAATGGACGTGACTCAAGTGATAAGCATAAATAAATATAATTGAATGTTATTGTAAGTTGTATTCTTTGGAGTACTTCTCTCTGAAAATTAGGGATTTTGTTTTATGTACTCCCGATTGCATAAGAACATGATACCAATAAGTGTAATAATTACGTACTAGTTTCATTTTTATTATTCAATACCTTTACGTTGTCCCATTTTTGTATGACCATGGGTCTCTTATTCATATATAATAAAATAGATTTCTTGTTTTATTGCATTGTAGACTATTGTAAAATATTTCATTGCTAATTAATTAATATATGAATGATTTACATTGTTACAAATAACAAAGGTCGAATTCAATGGGTAACACATTAAGAGAGTCATTATAGAAAAATTCAATTAAAAAAAATATTAAAAAACAATGTTATTATAAATAATATTTGATTTTGAGATCATTAATTGAAATCTAAAAAAATATATAATTAATTAAAATATACACATATTGGTGCACAACATTATTTTGAACTTACTAAATGGTGCATGCCATAGTTTAGAAAATGGTGCACTTTAAGGGGTTATATACACCAATTCCTATTAATTATAATGAACCTCTCGTGCCAAACACTGAGAAAAGCATTGTTCCTTAAAAGATATAATGTTTGATTATATTTATCATTTGAAAATTTTATGTCACAAACCCTAATTTTTGTTTTTAAGAATAAATGAAAATTACATATCTACACATATTTATAGAGCATACCTTAGGGTCTATATTGATATTACATGTTCATATTAATTTTATCATAATCACAAACCTATAATAAACCTAATTTTTTATTATGACTAGTTTTTTTTTTTTTGTAAATGAGTGTACGAAGTTCTATTAATGCAAAAGGACTATGATACAAAAAAGGGGAGGCCTCCTAGTCTACGTAGTATGAAACAAGACTAGGGGTTCCCAAGTTACGCTTACTACTATGTACGAGGGGTGGGACGGGTGGGCCACCAGGGAAACCATGTCAGTTCCACCATAACCAATTTTGAAAAGTAAAAGTAAATAGACATAAGAAACAGAAGCCAGGTTAACCTATTAAGCTCGAGAGGTTAGTGGCTGAACTAACCATTCGACTAACCATTTACTAGTCGAGGACAACGATGTGTTTCTCCCAGCCATCTACTTGGCTCTTGTTATCCTCTTTCTCGGGGATCATGCGAGTCTTCCTAATGTGGGTTGGCGCACCATGTCCATTGACTTTTGTGATGTCCATGTGGCGGACATAGTGAAGGTAGAGGTGAAATTGAGCCACCAACCACAAATAATAGTTTGGTAATAGTTTGCAAAATGATAAGTTGACTCAGGCTTTCTTCCAACATTTTCTTGAGTTCCTTGTGATCCTCCTGTCTGGCATATTCCCTTTTTGAACTCAGTTTACCGATCATCATATTTGTTAACCACACCATCTCCATTGTTTTATGGTAGAGGGTTTCTCTAGGTTGCGTGGCCCCTGGATCATTTACCCAGTCCGATTCCTATGTCAGTGCATCCTAAGCTTTGCCTTTGCATTTTTCTTTTGTTTCCTTTTCCTAGCGGGTGATGGTCTCTTTTCCTTTCAACGCTACCAGAGTTTGGCAAGTGCCCTTCGCATATTATTCCGTCTGTTCCATTCTTGACACCCAACATGGACTATTCGAGACTTCCTTTCCAAGGGGATTCCTATTCCTGTGTGTTCTCTTCGTTTGCACCATCCTGCTTGGTTTGTCACAGATCCTTTCCTAGTTATTCATTTCGCCATCCTTGTACTTGTGGTAGTCCCTGTGGTTGTGCTCCTTTTGATTGCAGTTGTTTATGCTATCATCCCTCTTATTGGGCTTCTCGTGCTGTGATCTTGTCCTTCCAATCATGGATTTCTCGTAGTGGTAATCATTCCCATCCTTTATTCTAGTTGTGGCTCGTATGATCATGATGACTCGCCTTTTATCCCTCTATGAGTCCTTTCCCCTACTCGCTTGAGATCCTACTGTCCTGTTATTCATATCTATACTTTGGCAAGGGGGATCGGCTCTAGACCATGTCACTCCCTGATGCCTTAAATCATTCGTTGCATGTGGTTTGTCATCTGTACTTTCCCTCGTTCTTTCCCCATTCCTCTTTTTCATAAGGGTCCTGCTTTCATACTCTCACCTATTGTTTGTGTTGATTGTGCATGGTGATTGGTGATCGATTGTTTGACAATCATATTCTGCATGGGTTTTGTATGCTCACTATTGGGCCTTGCATTGCCCTTGTCAATGTGACCTTCATTGCTCCAACTGCCTTGACATTATTTTCTCTCTAGGTGGATGCAGTCTATTATGAATTGACCATTCGAGATGTTGGTCTAGGTAGTGTCTAGTTCTAGACTATCCTTATCTACTCCCTCATTGGCTAGTTTGTTAGTTAGGCCATTCGTTGACCTGCGAACCCATGACAACTCCAATGTGTTCATATTTCTTAGATGCTCCTCGATTTTCTGTAGAGAAAGGGCTCGACGCTAGTGTATCTGAACCTTGCCCACTCTGGTGCCATTCTAGAGTATCTTCAATGTATTGATGACCAGGGTGGAATCGCCTTCCATGATAGTGTTTGTCATCCTTTCGCATATTAGGATTTCAAGGCAAAGTTCTCGGGCCCCAAATTCCATTGCATTGTTGGTTGAGTTTCCCATACTCCAAGTGTACATCTGGATGATGTTACCACCACTGTCTTTGATCATGCCTCCCATCCCTCCCTATGCTGGGTTCCCTTATTCTGCCCCATCAAAATTTAATTTGAGGAACCCCGACGGGGGGGTTTAGTTGCGGTCTCCTAGTTGGCATTGTGACACTCACGCATTCATTGTGCTATTGCATTGATCTTTTAGGTATAACATTCTAGGATGCGGGTATCGTGGGTGGTGAGTTATGATTTTTCCTTCTTACAGTTGTGGTTTGCACCATTTCTTGTATTTGTGAGATTATTGTATCCTTGAGATTTCCTTCCGGTAAGTTTTCATTCCTAAATATGCATCTGTTGCTTTATTTCCATAGTGCCCAGATGATCATCCCCGATGTTAGTTTCCAGCAGAGGTTCACCATTTTATTTTCGTTGTAACTCTCATTCCAATTGCTGATGGTTGCAATGATGTTGCCTCGGATCCTATTGAATTAGCAATAGATGTTGGCCACCCAGTCCCATAGTTCTATTGTGTAGCTACACTCATCAATGAAGTGTTTGGTTGTTTCCTCTTTAGCTTGACATAGGTGGCAGTTAGATGGACCTATATAACCCGTTTTCCTAAGATTTTCCCAGCTTAGAATTATGTTGTGGAGAACTAAACATTCGAATAGTTTGATTTTTGGCCATTGGGGGTTGCACCAAATCTTTCCCCACTGTGCATTAGGTCGTCTTGTTCCTGCTCTGCGATGTAATGTCATGCTTATTTTAGGTTGAATTCCCCACCTTTTTTTGTGTCCCACCTTAATTGTTAGTGTCCTCTTAGACTACAATTTTCCTTTTTTCGAGTTCCTCTTCCACCTCTTTTGTTAGGGTTGCAATACAGTCTCTATTTTGTGGGTTGAGTTTATCCCAGTTTCTCCATCTGTCGTTGCCAATTATTTTCTTCTGGTAGTGATGAATTTTTTTTTTACCTTGTGTTGTCATTTCCTATTGTAGCTCCTCCCTGTCTAGATTTTCCATTTTGGATTCCTGTTGCCATGCATCCTCAAAGAATCTAGTTGTTTGACCATTCCCGAATTCGCAGAAGCTGTGGTTCTTGTTGAACCAGACTAGATTCTAGATAGTTGATCCATAGTTGATCCCTCCCTTGTGCCCATGAATCGAATTTGATCTTGATTGTTGATGTTCTAGGCATACTTGGCCTTCCAGAGGTTTGTCCATGGTACTGATTTTTCCTTGACCCATCTCCACCAGAGTTTTTCCTCGTAGGCTTTATTGGTTACCTATGGGTCTTGTAACCCCTGACCTCCTTTTCCCTTTGGTATGTATACCTTCTCAAAGGCTACCACGACCCATTTCTTCCTCTTTTCCTCACCTTGCCATAGGAAATCTCTTTGAATGGCTCTTATCTTTTGTAGTATTCCTTTGGGATCTGGAAACACTCACATCGTATACGCCGAAATTGCTTGTAGAACCGCTTTGGTGACGATAAGCCTCCCAGCCAAGTTTAGAGCTATGTAAGTCCAATTTTTTACCCTCTCCTATAGTTTGTTGATCACTCCTTCTCACGTTGCCATTTTGCATGCTTTGTCCATCACAGGGATTCCCAAGTATTTTGTTGGGTGTGTTTTGCGTTCAAACCCGAGATTATTGGCCACATTTCTTTGAATTGAACGATTAGTGTTAAAAAAGTAGATCATGGATTTGGAGTGCCAAAGTCTTCTAATATTCGTTTTTGCTTCTTTGACCGTGGTTGTGCCATGGAGTAAGTTTTTATTATCACTCTTGATCATTAAGAAAACCTTAGAAATTTAATGACCATCTAATTAAAACTTGTTTACACGATAAATATCCCATCAAAAAGTATTTCAAGTTAACATTAAAAGTCTTGTAAAGTCTCGCATACTATTTAATTCTTGGGATGGGAAAAGAGATTAATGGTAAATAATTTAAATTTCTTTATGCCAAAGTAGAATACAATGTATTATTTTATACTCTATGACATGTTACATGTCATATCAACACTTCACGGATATTAAATTTTACATGCTATACGATGTTGATGTTGTTGAGCATAGGTAAAATGAAGACATCTGGCATATGTTTGGTGAATTCCTAGGGTATGATATACGACATGATCTTGTTCGTTCTTTTACGCAAGTGTTTCATTGATAAGAAACCACCTGTAGGAAAGTATTTGATCTCAATTTTAACGACGGTTTCAGAATTCTTACGAATTTGTCTGAAACCCTGAAGTTGTCATTTCTGAAGTTTTGTTTGCTCTGTAAGGAAACGTTTTTTCTCTGAGAGGAGAGTTACTCTGCATGGTAACTGTTTTTCTTTGCGAAACGGGTTCTTTGTAAGATTTTTGGGAAGATAGTTACTCTTTAGGATTTGTTATGCGAGAGGTGTTACTCTAATGGTAACTGTTTTTCTCTGCGAAGAGGGGTACTCTGTAAGAGTTTGGTTGAGTAGAAATATTCTTTCATCGAAGGTTCGCCACAATGGGAAATATTTTTTCATCCGGAGAAGAGAAACCTATTTCTGTTGCAATATATTTTACAGGTCTGGTTGAGTCTAATCGTACTCGTTATTTTTTTTATTGAATGAGGTAAACGTGAGGTTATTCCCATACGGGTAACCATCATTTTCGATTATGTTTGTCTCCATTGCTTAATTTCTTTATATTCTAGAATTTATTTAAAAATCGAATAGGGTACTGATGCTTTTTATTTTATTTTTTGTTTTTAGTATGGGTCCAAACAATCTAGGCTTAACAACCCTATTCCGAACTGAAACTTGTGGGTGTCTTACTCCATAAACGAGCATGCATTTCTTATGGGTTGTTCTCCAGATGTCGAGCTCCACATGGGTTATTATTTTTCCAAATCTCAGATCTGGAAATAGAATGTAAATATATTAAGTCTTTTTAGGGTTACGGGTTTTCTGTAGATAAGCTTTCATGATACCTTTTTACAGATATGTATAAATCTTTTAAATTGGACAGAACTTCATGAGTTTCGAATCTATTTTGTTTATTTAGGGCTACGAGTTCTCCGTAGCTCCACTTTCATGGTACATATGTACATAGATGTATAAGTATTTTTAAGTTGAATAGAACTTTATGAGTCTTTTATCCTTTTGGACTGTTAAGAGGGAAATAAAGAGATCTTGGTTTTCTCTCTAGTTTCTTTTAAAATGATTTATCGTTTTTCCTATGTTTAATTGATCTGGCAATTACTTTTACAAAATTTAATGTATAGTTAAATCTACAGTATGATTTTAATGAGGACCCTCTACGTTTTCTATCTAAAATCGTTAGTAAATTATCTGTAACTGTATATACATTTAATAACATACAGATTAGTTTTATTTTCCTTCATTTTACTTATTGTTTTTATTAAATTCCATGCATCGATTCGGCACTTAAATAAATCTGATAACTATCGGTATATATGTATGTCTCTTTCTATTTTGACCTCTATAAAATTAAAAATATAATTGTGAATTCATATATAAACAAAAGTGATATATCAACCATTACCTTGCTGTAACCTGTCTATATTTCTATATTCCTTATAAGTATCACTCGCGTCTACCCACTATAATGACCTTCATTCTCCCCTCCTCCTCCTTGTTGTTTCTGAGGTTGATTATTTATATATTCTTGATAAGCATCACTCACTCGGTCACTCATTCCTATATAATTACCTGGCTTATCCCCAACCTAATGACCTTCCTTCTTACGGACACATTCCTTAATGTTTTCCTTCCTTTCCATTCGTTCCTCAATTATCCCCTATCTAATGAATTATTCCCTATCTAATGGCGCATTCCTTAATGTTTTCCTGGTGCTTTTGTCAGGTTTTGTTCTCCCTCCTCCGGGTGCTTTTGTCAGGTTTTGTTCTCCCTCCTCCGGGTTCTTTTGTCAGGTTTTGTTCTCCCTCCTAATGAGTCATCTACCCCATAATTGCCTATTACTTACCTTTCCCTTACTCACCTTTCCTTTTTTTTCCCGTAAGACCCACCTGTTACTCATCACCTTTTCTACGTTTCCGGAAGCTTGTTAGTTTCCGTCTCGACCTCGGACGTGCCCCCTCAAAGTTGAGGGCGACCTTTTTGAACTCCTCCAGATCATCCCCCTTGAGGATATCATATGCATATTCAGGGTCCTCCGTGAAGACCCTACGTAGAGGACGGACCCAGCCAGAGATACCCCTGATTTGTACTATTACTTTACTCCCCCAAAGAGCACGTAGCTTCCCAAGGATGTCCCTCTTCTTGGGAAAGCCGTGTACTTTTGCAAATATGTGGAAAACCCCCCCTGGGCCCTCCTGGATACACGAAACCACGGCGCTGGCATTGGGGATCTTGTCCCTTATACCAGTGGCAAGAAAGAGTCTTTTCTTTCGTAAAGGCAACGCTTCAAAACCAATAACAGAGTCGGTATCTGACAAAATAACATGGAAATATCGGGATTCCAGCGCCATGGAACATATATGAGGTGTATTCATTTTCTGTTTATATGAAAATATATAGGTTTTTTCGTAAAGAGAAAACCTATCTATTTTCATATAAACAGAAAATAATGTATCAATAATTCAATTAAAATCTTATTTCCTTTACCCAACTCATAACTTTGTTTTCTCTTTCGATATTCCTACTAAAAATATTTCAAATATATAGCAATTAGGACCTGTATAAATTCGCAACAAATTCGCAATTGAATATATGGAGGCAATAATAATTTGAAGATCGCCATTCCTCCCAACTTTAATCCAAAAAATCGAAATTCATTTGCTCTCAATACGGACTGACATGATACTTGAAATACGGACTGACATGATACTTGAACCATAAGACAAAGAAAGAACGTGTTAGAATTGATAATGGGAAAACACAATTCACATATGATAATTAACACACATATATAAACAAAGGGATTTTATGTGGTTCATCCAAACGTTGGACTACCTACCAAGCATAAGCATGGGTTGTTTTATTATTCAGATCACAGAGATTACGATAGATTTGCAGGTTAGTCTATCTCTATAATTTTGCCTCTACCGCTTACATGTATTTATATACATTTACAAGAATCTCATTATTAAATGCAATCCCTATCCATATTCTAACTCAGTGTATTTGGTTGTAACCAACGCAGAATAATAGGATCCAAATCCATCTTTGGAGGAATTAGTTGTCACCAAATCCTAACAATCTCCACTTTGACAACAACTAACCTCATACCTTGCTTTTTCCTTTTGTTCATCACCTTTTCTGCAAGCCAAGAGAAGCCAAACACCACTGCAACTTCTCTAATAAAATTGGTTTCATGATCTCTCTTGTGTGACTTGCACAAGTTTGGATTTCTTGAGGGATCACTCCACCTTCAACATGTTTTCCACAACTGTGTTGTGAGACATATTTAGTGATAGATCTCCTTCTATCCAAGACACCGGTAAAATATACATTACAATTATCACAGACCATCTCAGTGTAACCATTATAGGTGATATTTTTCCTTCTCAAACACTAAAGCACCCATTTTTGTAACATCCCGCTCTGGCGTGCTTACAAACTTATTCTTTGAGGACACTTGCTCGCAAGTGATCTGGATTTTTATGATGATAAAACATTTATCCTTCATTATGATGCGTTAAGATAGATGACATCATGTTTTTACTACTTTGATGTAGACAGGTGCTGCTGACTCAGTTTCATTGAGTGTGCAGGGTTTCAGACCTTGAGGATGCAGAGGCATCAGTGGAATCCCCTTGGACTCCAGATTGAGTCAGGGAGTGTGCTATTTGGGTTTATTCATTTACGGTGATATTGCTTTATTTTGATGATATGATATTGATTTTATGATATGTTGTTGACGTTCTGACAGGATGGTTGATGATGCAGGCTGACGATGGCTTGCCGACCAGACTCACATATGGATTAAAGGGGCCACACATGATTTCCAAAGAGGTTGAGGGAGAGGTGTGGAAAACAGCCCTCCGACAGCCTACTAGCACTCATGGTGTGGCTCGAACTGTAGGTTAATGATTACCTAGTTCGAGAGGATCCACGATACCAGTCGCTCACGATGATTCTAAGGGGCGCTCAATAAGGCGGGGGCCTTATTCCTTAGAGCCCTCAGTCTCCCACAAGTTCACCTGGCGGAGTGTTGACTCCAGGGGTTACAGATATCTACCAATCAGTCAAATCGGTGAGTGGCACTCTTGGAGCACGTGGTGCATCCTGAAGGGCACATCGTGCAACAGAAAGAAACAAGGAAAGTGGCACCCTTGGAGCACGTAGTGCGTCCTGAAGGGCACGTCGCATTGATGGTGATGATGAGACAAACCTAGATGACCCTAAATACCTTAACGCCTGAAGAAATTCTCAAAATGACTCCCCTAATTAATTGTCGCCCAATTCAAATCTAAACCTAAATTTAAAACATCTCTAAGATAAAATTTGGATAAGCCCTAAGAGAAGACCCCACAAAAATAAACATAAGGGCATAAACTAAAACCCTCCTAATTGTTAGTTAAAGTCTTCTTAAATTAAGGCGGGGTAAAGTAATGAGGGAGATAAATTAAGTGAAACCCATGGCTTTTAAATTATAAAGAAGAATTAAAATTATTAAAGTGGGGGAGTATAAAAGTTAGGATTTTAGAAATACAATGAAAAGATTAATAAGTGCATTTATCTTATTGGGTTTAAAAAAAAAAAAAAAAGGGAAATGAACAATTAATAGAAGTAAGAAAACTTGTATTAAAGGAAACTTAATAATAGAAAGTAGGGGACATAGGGTAAAAAGAAAAAAGGAATCAACAGTTAAGGAGTTACTAAAAATCAGCAACTTCATTTTAGGAAAGTTATTAAATGCATGAGAGGGGATCTAGGAACCATAGGAGTAATTTTAGTAAAGTAGGTGGGTCTCAGATTTCTATAAAAGAAGGGGAAAATGGGGAAGAAGGGATGATCATTTAGTATAACGTTATGCTGCCGGATTGTGGCTTGACTATTTTCTTGTGAGGAGTTGGGAAATTCTCAGCTATACTAGAGTGGTAGCTCAGCCTTGGAGGCGAGCTGAGAAGCTAGTCTTATCTCTGGATCTTGTGTGGCCCCTTTGCGGCTCGGGGGGCTAAGGGGGAAGAAGAGTACCCCTAGCGATTGGCTGGGAGGTACCAGTGAGGTCGCTACATTCAGCAAGCATGAGCGGCAAGGAGTGCGGATGTCATCAACACGCGATAAGGCCAGGTACGCTCTCTTGTTAGTAGAGTAAAATGTACTAAAACTTATGGTAGGATCAGAACCTCGATTCTAAATGGATTAAATGATTGTTTATTTATTTGTTTCGGCTATTATACTGTAACTGATGTGAACGCCAACTCAACGGTGTAATGTCCTTGCCCGCAACTTTTGTGTCTGCATGTCCTTCCCTTGACATTGGCCACTCCAGCCTTGCATTTGTAACCCTTAGGTGGCTGGATTTTACCGCTGTGGATGGTGTAGTTTTGCACCTGCATCGGTGTTTTTTTTTTGTTGTAAATACCCTTACCTTGGTGGATGGTTTCCATGTATTAAGTTTTTGGACTTTCTCCTCTACCCTTTTCTGAGCGTTTTCCCTTTTACTGATGCGATTGTTTGATAGGCCATTTATGTTTGACTTAGCTCCAGCTACTACGCTCGAAAACCCCACTACTGCCTGCGATATTCTTTCTACGAGGCTCTCATTATAATTAGTAGATATCTATTAAAGGAGACAAGTTTCAGATTCAACTGGTCTGTCGATAAAACTGACTCCTTTTGTGTTTTAGAGATTTTGGACACGGTCAAAATTAATTTTATCTATTGCAAATTGAATGGATCAATACCTCCATTGAATAATGCATAGGCCTTTTGGGATGGGTATAGGTCTTTGTTTAAATCCCAGTCATTATCTTACACCTGGAGATTGTATCGTGGCGATTTTCTATTCGGGGATAGCGTGTTGGTATTATTTATTCTGCGTTGTCCCTTCCTCATGAGTGTCTATTTTAGTAACCCTTTTATCAATGATTTAATTACTCGTAGCAAAGGTATTATTAGGAGCAGAGATTTTACCCTTGGGCTGACCAAGGATTTATTTAGAACGAACAGGGAACGACCGTATGAGTAATAATTTGGAATCAAAGAGATATTCTTAGGCTACATTCACAACCATATTATCGGCATCGTTTATGGTTAACTCGTGGGTGTACCCTTGGTAGTTTTGTCCCTAGTCTTGTTAGTATGGATTATTTACAGTTGCAGTTGCAGCTTGGTGGATCGCATTGTATTATTGTTCGCTGGCGAACTTACACTACGCAGTATTGTGGTTAGTATTGTCTTTCTATTCGAGTTGGGTCAGTATGAGCATGCAATGACAGCATGAGATACCCCGCAGGAAGGCGTTGGAAAGAGGCGAGCCATTCCTCCTTTGATCCTTAGTATCTGAACTACTCCATGGCCGTTTCCCACTAAATTCGAGCTCCTCTCTGTCTTTTCTGTGAGTAATTTTAGGATGGCAGCGAATTCTTAGACCAGTTTCTCACCACGCCTTCGTGGCTGAGCACCACCACTTTCCTTCGCAAACCCCACGAGATTACCTCCATTATCTTTGGGTCGTTTCATTCTACAGGAATCCCGACAACCTCACGTTTTATTCCTGCACAGATTTTAGATTTACATGGCCGCTCAGTCTGCTCATTTTAATGACAGTCAGAACCCCTAAGTTTGGTTGTTCCTCTTTTTATTCTTAATCTTCGCTAATAGCAGCCCTGAGATGCAGATTGGCCAGGGAACAGAAGCACTGATTTCAGAGTGGTATGTAAGACTGAATGGCAGTGACAGGTGTTGGCCTTCATAGCCCTTGATGTTTTTATTAAATTGAAACCTCAAGACAACGCACTAGTTGCGACCCTGTATATATTACCTTATGCTCGCCTGAATAAAGTCGACTTTTATATTTAATTTATTAATCTAAATCCGAACAGCACAACGATGAAAATGTTTTTCTAAAATTTGAATGCGAGATATTTTTAATTGTGAATAATTTAGCAGTTCTTAGATCTAGTTTCCAATGTTAAATGGAGTTCTGATAACATGTTTAGTTGATAAAAAGAATGACTTTTTATAAAAGTTTTGTTTCAAAAATTGTTATGATATCAAAGGTACGGAGATTCTATTTTAAGGGTTGTTAGTACAAAATACAACAACAAAATGCTATCGTTAGATAATAGGTATGTATTCTATTGATTCTATAATTGCAAAATTATTTTAATAAATGTAATGTTAGCTAATTTGCTTATTGCCATTAAAAAAAAAAATTGATACTTTTAAATATCGACATTTCGAGTATTGTCATTTTAATTTCTGTTAGAGATATATATATATTGTCATTTTAATTTTGAGGTTATATTGCTACCTTGAATATGATGATATTTATACATACGATGTTATCTTATATTATCATTGAATGTGGTTATTTTCAGATATCGAACATTGTTAATAGTGTTATTTTTAATTATGGTGCTTTTAAAATGGGTCATTTTTAATCATTGTCCTTCTAAATTTGTCATTTAGATATATATATATATATATATATATATATATATATATATATATATATGGCTATTTTATGTATTGTCCTTATGAAATTTGATACTTTTAAATGTGACCCTTTTAATATTGTTATGGTTATATATTGACGTTTCCACTTATGATGTCATATTGTTATCTTTAAACATTTTTAATTATGATGTCAGATCGTTATTTTTAAAGCCTGATGCTATTTATAAATATGGGATTATTTTTTACATGATGTTGTTGTATTTTTAAACATGATGTTATTTTTAACCATGATGATATTGTCATTTTTAAACCTGATGTTAATTATAAATGTGATGTTATTATAAACATGAGGTTATTTATTGCAATAATAATGAAAATTTATGATCATAACTAAACATCGAATTGGAGCTCCTCATGTTTATCTGAAGGTTTCTATTTCGGTAAGGTCCTTGTAAACCTTATGGTTGTAGCGTGTAAGAGGGAGTGTAATTATGGCCGAGATATGTGATCTAAATGTAGGTGTTTAAAATTTCATGGGAGTGTTATTGTAACTTTCATTGCTACTAATAAACTTTTACGGTGTAATAACCTTGATTCAAGTACAATTGATTTTCTGAGTTGGTTTTGAGGGTGTTGTTCCTTGCAGATAAAGTTGTACTTGGTTGATAAACCTTCCATGTGTCAGGACTGTTTGGATGGGAGGGACATAGACACTTCTAGGTAGCCTCAGTATATAAGTCTGTGCCTGATTTTCTGTGTATACAATCCAGTGCCGTATCAAGAGTTTCAGGCCCTTTAAAGGCGGGGTTTCCACTCTTGCAACACACCTGACGGAGGTTACTAGTTTATGCCTGAGCAATTAGCCAGGATCCTGTCTAATCTTCTTTCGAGAAGACATAAGACTAAAAGCCCTTCTTTTCTGTGCAGAAATAGTAAACTCTACTGTGGGATTCTTCCCTCTGTGACTGAACTGTACTTAACACCTGGTGTCATTTTCTTCTTACATCTACTAGTTGTACGCCTTATGTCTAGGGGCGTTTATTGCTTGTTGTCACTGTGATATGTTGGTGTCGTCTTGTTGTGTTCGTCTTGCTTGCGTCTTGTTCTAGGAGGCTACTAGTTTCTGCCTGAGCAGTCGGCCAGGAACCTGTCTAATCTTCTTTCGAGAAGACATAAAACTAAATGCCCTTCTTTTCTGTGAAGAAATAGTAAACTCTACTATTGGATTCTTCCCCCTGTGTCCTTACAGTGCACAACCCAGTATGTCGTTAAATGTTGCGTTGTGCGCCTTATGGCTATGGTGGTCTATTATTTACAGTTACTCATTGTGTGCCTTCAGTCTTCTTGTGATGAACATCATGGTTGCGTCTTGTTGGTTGTCGAGTGGCGACATAGAGTCGAGTGTGCTTTTTACTTCTACACGCGTGCACACACCTTAAACAAAAAAAATTGCACCTGTTATTAGATTGCTTGTCGTAACTATGAGGCTCGCTACAATTTTACTGCAACAGTTGAATATCTAACAACATCATTAACATGTGAAACATCTGGTCATAACCATTTCGATACATAACCTTTTCTTCTTTATAGATAGACCCTATGCTTGAAGAAAACTTATAATGGAAAGAAAGAGGGATAAAAACCGGTTTTACAATGTTCATACTCAACTCCAACCACAACTTACCATTAATATCTATGTGTACTTCCATGCCCATAATTTGTTTTTCTTTTCATTGATCCCTCATCTAAATTTTCACGTCCACGTGAGTCATTTTATTACTCATTTTATAAATGCTTTGGCTTGCATCGAGCATATCATCAGTGAAGAACATCAAGACTGTGAATGTACTATAAACTCTATAGTCATTCCTACCCTTTGAAAATCCGACTCACTATGAAAGATTCAAACCTCTTGTATATTTTCCTGGGTACCATTAGGCCATACAATGAATTATCTAGGATGCAAACAAATTTACTGTTGCGATCTTGAGTCATACCTTTTGGTTGTTCCATACATACTATATCTCTGGAAATGATGACCCTATGAGAAATAAGATCCGACACACAACATCCCTTTATACTACCATCATAACTTCTAGAGATATAAAATAAAGAGAAATTCAGAAACAAAGATTTCAAGTCTCAAAATGATTTATCGCTTGCGAGTACCTGCAATTATTTCATTCTCTTATGACCTTGACACTTCTTCCATGAACAAGAAGATACATCTTTCGCTTTAGATGCTACTTCAGTACTGCCTTCCAGATTATAAGGGTTATCAACCTTCGTTGCCTTCATCACTACTAAATTACCTTTCGAAACTGTGAGTGCTCCACCTGGGCCTGTTGATCTAAAAATTGAAGAAGACTTGAAATCTTGAAATTATTTGCAAGTAAATATTATGTGTTAAAAGAAAATGGATCAACTTTGCAACACGTGAATTAAAGGATTACTCATGCAAGATACAAATAAACAATAGCATAATCAATGAACATAAGCACATAAACATGACAATTGATAAAGGAGTTCACCCCTCTCTTGGGCTACATCTCCTGGTCCATCTTCCAATGGATCATTATTATTAATTGCTTAAAGTTCTCAAAAACATGCCTTACAATACTCAAATTGACCAACAGACTCCTCCAATGGCTTCAGAGCATCTAGAAACCCCTAGATGGGCTTTTTCGGCACCTCAATCGGTCGAAAAACGAAGAAGTTAGGCCTCCTGGATGTCCCCCCTTCAAGCCTTGCACACACGCAATTTAAAGCGTGAAAAACCAACAAATAATGTTTCCATTTTTTTACACTTTGAACCAATGTATACAATTCCTTATCATAAGTAGGATAATTAATCACGACACCATTAAATGTCTCAGAATGAAAACAAATGGGCTTACCATATTGAAGCAAACTACTCCCATTGCATAATTACTTGCATCTGTCTGAATTTCAAAAGGTTGTCTTAAATTTGGAAGTGCAAGAACTGGCACTGAACTGATATTTTCTTTCAAAGCATCAAAAGCCTGTCGTTTCTTGCCTCCCCATTGGAAAACTTGCTTGACACTTGTCACAGCATGTAATGGAGCTGTAATGGAAGAAAAGTTAGCAATAAACTTTCTCCAATATTGGGCTGCTCCCAAAAAACTTCTTACCTCTGTCACATTGTTGAGCCTAGACCATTCCAAAATGACTTTGACCTTAGAGGGATCAATTTTTAATTTTCCTCCACCAACAATTTGCCCTAAGTAAATAAGTGAAGTTTTGCCAAATTCACATTTGGACAACTTCAAAAACAACTGTTCTTTTCTCAAAACACCCAAAACTTGTTTCACATGTGTAATATGCTCTTCACGAGATTTTCTAAAGATCAAAATATCATCTAAGTAGACAATAACACAATCATCCAGAAAAGGCCTTAAGACATCATTCATAACTCTCATGAAAGTAGCAGGTGCATTGCAAAGTCCAAAAGGCATTACCATCCATTCAAACAAACTTTGCTTAGTTTTAAAAGTTTTCTTCCATGTGTCTCCCTCGACAAATTTGATATGATGATATCCACTCCTTAAATATAACTTAATGAAATATTTGGCATCTTTTAATTCATCAAGCAAATCATCATTTCTAGGAAGACGATAATGATTCTTAACTGTAATTTTGTTCAAAGCCCTGAAATCAACACACATACGCCACATACCATCTTTCTTTGGAACTAACACAATTGGAGATCCACATGGCGATGAACTTGGTACAATAAACCCTTTGTCGAGCAACTCCTAAATTTGTTTTTTAATCTCAGCATTTTCCATAATTGACATTCTATACATACCGATGTTTGGAAGAGGACAATCTTGTTGCAACTGAATTTCATGTTAGATTCCTCTTTTCGTAGGTAATCCCTTAGGTTGTTTAAACATTTCATCATACTGATTAACAAATTCAAGTAGATCCGATTTTAACTTTGTATCACAACCTTCAAATGCTTCATTTTCAACATCATCTTTAGGTTTTATCATTAAGAGAACAAAATTCTTACTAGCATTAACTAATCTCTTCATTTGTCCTGCATTTATAAGTGATAAATTCATCTTCTTTGTGTGGGCTCTAAAAATGTACTCAACCCCATCTTTAAACAAAAGATATGTATTCTCATGATGATGAAAAATAACTTTCCTATCATACAAATACGGGCTTCCCAACACAATACCACAGATATCCAGCGAAATAACATCAAGCTCTACCTCATCAATGAAATTTGCAGTGAGAGCAAACCTAAGTTTACACCTTCTTGTTACTTGTAACTTAGCATTATCACATATCCAACCAAGAGGGTATGGCTTAGGATGTGGAATTGTTTCCAACTTAAGTTTCTTAATAGTTTCTTTGAAAATAAGGTTTGCTTGAGATCTAGTATCAAATAAAGTGTCTATCTTAGTATGCTTAGAAACAACCCTTATGTGAAAAAGTTCAATTCTCGCTTTTTCTTGTTGAGTTACATTGACATTATTGTTACTTGAAGAACTAGTGCTTGCAATAGAACCATTACCTTGATAACCCATGGCTGTGATCTTCGTTTCATCACCCAAATCCGAACCTAAATCATGTTGAACAGTTGCTACAGTCTTTGACTTCCCTTTGTTGTTGTTGCCAAACTTCTTTGGTCTTATTTCAGGATGAAGCTTCCAACAATAGTCTTCATCATGGCCATCTTTTAAACAATGTTTACATGTGAATTTTTCTCCCTCTTTCTTAACAACAACATTCTTTCTGCCATTTCCCTTGAACTTCTTCTTTCCCTTGTCTCCATGGTTTAACATCTTCTTGTTACCCTCATGAGTGTCTTTCCTTCCTCTTGCTTCCAAATGAGTAGCCTGTACACAAACTTCATCTAGATTCGAAGGATTAAACATGAGTATAGTATGTCTCAAATAACTATGTAAAGCTCCAATATATTTGAGCAAAGTTTCCTGAGAAGACAAATCTA
>ML805206.1:129879-147126 GCA_009831015.1 Picea engelmannii | reverse complement strand
ATAGATAAGGCATTAATGGGTTCACATGTTTTTGAATTTATAATCAGTTGTACTAAAGTTAATTCTAGTATTTTAAACAAGAATGACAAGATTTAGTATCCTTGACAAGGATTATACTGCTGTACAAGAATTTTATATTAATGTCATTATCCACTTGTTATAAAAAATAGTTTTGCCAAAATCAGGGAATCTTTTTGCAAGTTGTTATGTGGTTTCTGATCAAAATATATTATAATCTAAATGTATTGTTGGCATGACTCCCACAATGAAATATTCAGTGCAAACTATAACTGGGTTTACTATCTGGTTTTGGTTCGCATCTTTTTCTATGCCTGAACTATACTGGCACTTCTGTTTTTTTATGCAAACACTATACATATCATGTGTTAGAAAAGCCAGAAGGGAGAAAATGCAAGAAAACACACAAAATGTTAAATATACAGAATCACTAAAGCATGATAGAAATAATCACAAATTCCACTGTTGTTGATTGAAATGAGAATAGAACAATGTTCACTGTACAAGTCAAACATGTTATCAATCACAGTAATTTATGGCATTCATCTTTTTCCATCAATTTTATACAAAAATGTGTGTGCTTTTACTACTTACCCTTTAGGCCATCAATGGCCACTATGGATTTCAAAGCCTGACCAGTCCCATGCATCTGAAATGCAGATGAACCAAGCTGCATGAGTACTTTTTAACATTTTACATGAAGAAAGACTCAAACTTATGATAACTCTTTGTTCATATAGGCATCCTCCTAATGTAACATTTTGTCAACACAAACATTACTTTAGCATCTTGAATCTGTAAACTTGCTTCGATAATACATCTGGCTCTACCTTGAAAGACAACACACATAAATGTATGCTTTAAAAAAGATTACAAGCAGAATACAGAATCTCAAAGTCTATATCAATGACATTTATCAAGGCAAGTATTGGATGCATAATTCATTGTACAAGGTATAAACATAATCTTCTAATTATTCATGTGTTGTGAACCACTTAGTGTGCTTATCTTTCTAGAGTTTACTTTTTGTATTGACTTGATATCAGCTGATTTTTTAGCTTTTACTTTGCTCTAGAATAATGGCGATAGTCTCAACGGCATACTAAAACCTTGGATGTAACTGCAGAAATAGCATTACTGTTATCGTGGAGATTAACTATGAAATAAAGAGCTGTCTATCTCCTCTGCATATTACAAAGAAACCTATTAGGCATAGCTAATTTATCAACAAGAAAGAAAGAATTATGTAAGCTCCTCTAAGGAATAAAAATCCCTCTAGAAAGGATGGCAAAAGGAACACTGTATGCAGACAACAAGAGAGCACTGTTGAGTGATTCTAGCAATTTTCTTCTAGAGGTACAACGTCAGAGCCTACATGTAAATCAATAACAAGCTCTTCACCAGACCTTGTTGAGATGGGTCATCTTAAGTCTTGAGTCTTGACAAAGCTACTAAGAAAATTGCCTTTGCTGTACTGGAAGACAAAGGTTTAACACCTCATACTTTGCATTAAGTGTGTTTTAAAATCTGAAATAAAAGATTAGTAAAATGGAAGAAGTCCTGGAGATTGGTTTGGAGCAGTAACATGTAGAGGCTACAGAAACGAAATGAAATTTATATTAATCTCCACTAGAGACCAAACTAGGTAAAAGGGGCTAGAGATTACATCAATCATGAGATTACAAAAGGCCCCCTAAGATGAGATATGAAATAAAAAATGAATACATCAACAACAGAAAATTAAACATAACCTGGGTGTACAAGCTGGTTATCCAAGGGGAAAAACTTTAAAAGTGAATAAGAGCCATTAGAGAAACAAAATCCAGACAGAAATGCGGCTGCAGATAAGAGAGGAGGGAGCAAGCCCTACTCATCCTTACAATCAATAATGTTGATGTCCATACCCAGTGCCTGCCTGATAATATCCTCAAGAGAGTGGCCTGGATGATAGGACCGTAGGGAGTAATATTGGGTGGCGTCAATCTACTCCCCCTTGGGGCGGAGGCAAAGGTTGGGCCACACCTAACATCCAAAGTCAAAGAGTTCCCCATGGAGGAAATGAAACTAGTACCGCATAGTTAAGAAGATGGGTGGCTCTTGCAGGTCACGCTAATCCTCCTAGAAGCCCTCAACCCGATACAACAAGTAGCCTTGGTGGAGCAAGCTAGAGAACAAAGCCAAATGGTCTTTGTGATGTCCAATTGAGTGTTAGCAAGACACTTCGTCCCTCTCATTCTTGAGACTGCCAGAAAGAAGAAAGTAATCTATGTAGATGTGGTAGAAGAGCCCTGAAGTAAACATCACCTAAGAGAACAAGCCTCCCTAACGTATAAAACGAGAAATTGATGATCATAGTATTCCAAAAAGGTCAATAAAGACCAGTTTGAACCCTTGTAGAGATAGCAAAACCTCCTTCTAATCTCGTAATAGACAAGACATCAAAAGATAAAGTGTACCTCAATCTCTCTCAACCTCAGTATCGCCCAAACCACAAAGTCTACAAATGTATTCCACCCTGGGAAGATGGTGATTTGTCTCAACCCTCAACTCATGTGAGCACACTTTAATTTAGGCAAGAGGGAAGTAAATCCCATGAAGTAGATGGAACTAGAGATAATGTGGTTGAACAATAAGCCCGTCAATGATTTGGAGGAAGTGCTCGAAATAAAAGGCCAACTTGGGGTTCAAGCGCCCAAACAACCCTATCCAAAAGACCTATGTGAAGCTTTTGTAAATGTCCATCCTAATTGTAGCATTAATTTCCTCCTTAAGGGGGGGAAAGAGGGCGGAGCATCAAGAGAGAATGATAAGGAGAAATTCTTTAAGGGCTTAGCAGAGAAAAATAACAATAAAAAATTACATATTGAGAATTGTTATCCCCATTTTGTGGGATAACTAAGGAGGTTATGTCTTGAGGCCCTTAGGTTGCAGATATGGAGTACCGATAGACTATATGACCAGCAGTATCCTTTTGGATAGATGGAGACCCTTCTCACCACCACATAGGTCATGATTTTCAGGATGGCATCCACCACACCCACTAGCTTCCAGAAGGCAATGGACCTTGCTCCATGAGGTACAAGTCAGGTATTATGGTGAGTGTCATTTCAATATTTGAGGCATTTGACTATGTTGTATCTTAGATTGCTTTAGATTTCATGACATATGCTTGGACATTATGCCTTTTGCCCTACTTCACCTTGGTGGTTAACATTGCGCCCTAGTAAGTGGTCTTCCTTGGGGATGAGTTTGCTACTAGGAACTCCCTTGAAGAGCCATAGTACCGTTCTAGACCATACTTACCACTTTCCATCACTATTTCCCCCCATTTCCTTATCTCTTGGGATTTTATGGTGTATTGACCCAAGAAGGGGTTGTCCCTCATTCTATAGGAAGAAGGGGCTGAAGGCCCATAGGGATTGTTGTTGGGTAAAAGATAAAAACCTATGTATAAACCTTCTATATGCTTCGCCCAGGGATCACCCAAGAAAGCAATGAAAGGCTTATCTTTGAGAAAAGAGGGACCCACAAGAAATATGATTATGGATGCTTAAAAGGCTAGTTGGAGGATAGGAGGTCTCATCATGAGTCGGCCTATCATGTTCATGGATATCTAGTGGTATGAAATTGCCATCATCTGATCACCAAGCTAGGAGGTCTCATCACGAGCCAGCCTTTTCACTTCCGCTAGGTATTTGTGGGTGACACTGTCATTATCTGAACACCACGTCAGGGCAGTGTCCTTAAATTTATGAAAGAAACAAATAATGGGCTTGGAAAAAGTGCATTGCAAACGAAGGTACCAAACACCCTCTACAAAGGCACCCATGAATGAGACACTACAACCCCTTGTATGTCATGAACCCCATTCCCATTGAGTCTTGACCCTTAACCGCTTCACCCATTTTACATGGCTTAGAGAGGGATCTCTTGGAAACTCTCCTTGACCTAAGGAAAGATCTACCCAATAGGACACCTCATCAACCCTCCCATATCCAAGCTTGGCAAGTTGCATAATGTCTTTGAGCACTTAATTGGTTTACATGGTAATCTTTGATGCACATGCTTAGGTGGCTCATTTATGGACTTGATCTACTTATCACGATACTTTGACTTGAGATCCTTGGAGGGCGTGCTTATTTGTCTTTGCAGGGCCTAGTTGGTGGACAATTTTGGAAGAACAAGCCTAGATTGGGCTTCCATGGGGCTTGAAGCCCACAAGTGGATGCCAAGGGCCCGCATGCCGGATGAGAGAGATGAAACCTCGGAGACCTAGAAGATGACTTGGACGACATAACCTAGCCCCCACATGCCAAACGTTCTGCCTAGGAGAGGAAAAACGTCACCTTCAGAGGCATGACGTCACCTAGGGGGGTTAGAGTTTGGTGGTGAGGTTGATATGCATTGGCACAAGGACGTTTTGAGGGGTTTCAAGCTTTGACCATGAAGGAAGTGACTTGGATGCTTGACATGTGTCTTTGGGAAGCCGTTCTACACTCCTCCATCACCAACAACCTTCTCCTAGTGCCAAAACGTCCCCTAAAGAGGTGACGTCTTTATAAACTAGGGTTTTCTTTGTGCAAAAAGTGAAATTAAAGTGAATTGCTTAATATTACTTTGTAAAAAGTGGCAATATTAGAGTTGTTGACCCCTAGTCTTGTGTTTTACCCTAAATTATGTGGACAAACTATCTTAGTGACATTTTGTAAAAATAAGAGATCATAAAATCTCATTTTAACATAATTCTCCCATCTTGAAGAAGTACTTGGACTGAAATTTTTGCTCTCTTTGGCTAGTTCTCTCTCTTGTGCTCTTGTTTATGGCTATTTCTTGAATTATTGGTTCATGGAAGTGATGCGCTAGCCTTGGAAGGATTTTCTCTAGCTTTTATGGTGGTTTGTCTTAGCTTTTTCCTTGAATTGGTAAGCTTTTTCTACATTGTGCTATCATTTGTTGCTCAAGTCAAGATTAATTTGCTAGAGTTAGGTGGGAAGTATAAGGGCATACACCCCCACCATAGTCTCCATCATTTTATGCTTATATGCTATTGGTTTAATAACGGTTTGCTAAGAGAAGTATAAGGGCATACACCCTCTTAGCTTAAACCCTAGCTAGAGATACTTGCCTTGGGGAGTAAGAGAATTTACACCCCCAAGGAGGTAGTATCTATAGCTCTTTCTTTGCTTGACTCCATTAACCCATTGTTTAAGGCACTAGTCATTTACTTGTTGCATTGGAGAAATAAAATTGTTGCCTTGGTAAATGTGAATTTTTCAAGTTTTAAGATTACCTCTTTGGGAAAGTGTTCCTTGAGCCTTTGGCTCCCTTGCCTCATTGAGGCGTCCTATTTCAACCACAATTTCTTGTTGTTGTAGTAAAACTAACCTATAGCGATTAGGGTTGCTCTAACCCTAAATATCTCCTAAACTAACCCTAGACTAGGCCTAAGGAGTAAGAACACTTGATCGCTCAAGTGGCTTCTAAGAACACTCCAAAAGATATGTTTGATGCCCTAACCAGAATGTATGAAGGAAAGAACATTAACCGGAAGATGAACTTGAGAACCCAACTCAAGAATACAAAGATGCAGAAAGGAGAAACGGTTCATGACTATTTCTCTAGGATTTCTCAATTCAAGGAACAGCTAGAAGCAATTGGAGACAACCTAGATGAAGATGAACTCATAATGACAGCTCTTAATGGTCTCACAAGACCTTGTGATGCATTCATCCAAACTATCTATGCAAGAAAGGAGAAACTCCAATTTGACAATCTTTGGGAAGAATGTGTTCAAGAAGAAGCAAGAGTAGCTAACCGAGAAGCAGTACTATTAAGGGATGAAGATCAAGCCCTAGCTGCTCATGCTAAAGGAGGAAAGAAAAGGTCTCGCTTCCAGAAGGAGACCCACCTACATAAGGAATCTCACTCCCCAAAGAGATTCACCCACTTCCATAAAGAATCTCACCCTCCAAAGAGATTCCAGAAATTTCAGAAAGGACAAAGAAGAGAAAAAGATTTCTCCTCTTATCAATGTTATCATTGTGATAAGATGGGACATATTGCTAAGAATTGTCCTGCCAGAAGGGAAGAATACAAGAAAAGAAATAACAAAAGACATCATGCCCATGCAATTGAAGATGATGAGCCACCCATGAAGTTGACTAAAGAAGAGATTGAAGACTATGTTTTATTTTATGCCCTCTCGTGATCTATGTCACCTGGAGAGGATACTTGGCTCATAGATAGTGGTGCTTCTAAGCACATGACAGGTCAGAGAGACACTCTCTCTAGCCTTACAGAAAAGAACTTTCCCCAGAAAGTTACACTCGGAGATGATTATCAGTACCCTATCAAAGGAGTGGGAGAATCCACCTACAAACTTGATTCAGGGACCCCAATGAAAATGAAGGATGTACTATATGTACCAGGTTTGACAAAGAATTTACTTTTTATTTCAACTTTAGATAAGAAAGGCTTCAGGGTTGCATTCATAGATGGTGAAGTTCTTATGTGGCCTAAACGAAAAACCATAGAAGATGCAATTGTTATTAGAACAGAAGAAGGTGACCTGTATAAATTAAAAGGTCACTCAGATGTAGCCTTGACTCACTCCATTGAGAGTCCATGTGAACTTTGGCATAGAATACTAGCTCACATCAACTACAAATCCATACCATATGTAAGCAAGGTAGTGACAAGTCTACCAGAATTCAAGGTTGATCATGAAGGTGTGTGCAAGGGATGTGCACAAGGAAAGAACATAAAGAATCCTTTCCCGAAGAGCGACAGTAAAGCAGAAGAAATCTTGGATCTCATCTACTCAGATGTATGTGGCCCAATGTCATCAACCTCTCTTAGTGGGTATGTATACTATGTGTCATTTATTGATGATTATTCTTGCAAGACTTGGGTTTATTTATTGAAAACAAAAGATGAAGTGTTTGGAAAATTCAAGGAATTCAAAGCCTTGATAGAGAATTTCTCTGAAAGAAAAATCAAGATACTCAGGTCAGATAATGAAGGAGAATACACCTCAAAAGAATTTGTAATCTTTTGTCGAGATGTCGAGATTAAGAGGGAGCTCACCACTCCCTATAATCCTCAGCAAAATGGTGTAGCAGAAAGAAAGAATAGAACTATAATGGAAGCAGTGAAGACTATGATCCATGATCAAAATCTTCCAATGCACTTATGGGTTGAAGCAACAAGAACAGCAGTGTATGTCCAAAACAGATTATCCCATACTGCACTTGGTTTCAAAACCCTCGAAGAAATGTTCTCCGGAAAGAAGCCAGAAGTAAGCCATCACAAGATATTTGGTTGTCCAGTGTTTGTACACATTCCGAAAGAAAGAACTAAGTTGGACCCTTCAAGAAAGAAGGGAATATTTGTTGGATATTGTGAGATCTCTAAGGCCTTCAGAATTTACATACCAGGTTACCATCATATTCAGATCGACAGAGATGTAACCTTTGATGAAGATGCAACACTCAAGAAATAAAGGAGATGCCATCTTGAAGAAGTATATGAAGAAGAGCATGTAGCTCCCAGAGTTGCAGAACCAGTGAGGGAAGTTATAGTTACCCCTAATGATGAGATTCCAGAAGATCATGATATGACAGAATCTCAAGAACCTCCCCAAATGACGATCTCTCACAAGAGAAAGCCATCTTGGGAAAGGGAACTTATTCAAGATGGAGAGAAGTATGGTGCCCCAGAAGGAACCATGAGACAAATCAAGAAACCTAAGCCATTCTCCAGTTACATGGATTTGATGTGTGATCTCATAGAAAAGGAGCCTACCTGCTTTGAAGAAGCAATTCAGAAGAAAGAATGGGCAAATGCCATGACAAAAGAATACCAGTCAATTATAAAGAATGATGTATGGGAAATAGTTCCCAGACCGAAGAACAAAGATGTGGTATCTTCCAAATGGTTATACAAGATAAAACGTGCTGCAGATGGAAGTATTGAAAAACATAAAGCAAGGTTTGTAGCTCGTGGCTTTTCTCAAAAGGAAGGCATTGATTATGAAGAGACGTTTGCTCCTATAGCCAAATACACTTCTATCAGAACCATCATAGCTCTTGCAGCCAAGATGAAGTGGAAGTTACACCAGATGGATGTGAAAACAGCCTTCTTAAATGGTGTTATTGAAGAAAAAGTGTATATAGAACAACCTCAAGGGTTTGAAGTTGAAGATAGAAAGACTCATGTTTGCAGGTTGAAGAAGGCTCTGTACAGGTTGAAGCAAGCTCCTAGAGCTTGGTATGGCAGAATCGACAGTTTCCTGACGAGCTTGGGCTTCACCAAAAGTAAAGTTGATTCTAACCTTTACTTCAAGGTTATGAATGATGAGCCAATTATATTGTTGTTGTATGTGGATGACTTATTCTTAAGTGGAGAAGAAAAGCTCATCATTGATTGTAAGAAGAAGCTCGTTGCAGAATTTGAGATGAAAGACCTAGGCTTGAAGCACTATTTCTTAGGTCTCGAAGTTTGGCAAAGACCAAAGAAGATCTTTGTTAACCAAGGGAAGTATGCAGTTGAAATACTGAAGAGATTTGATATGTTGGAATGTAAAGCCATGACCACACCCATGGAAACAAAGTTGAAGCTCCTGGTTGATACTTCGTCAGAATTGGTTGATGCTCCGCTATACAAACAAATCATTGGATCATTGATGTATCTGACGAATACCAGGCCAGATATATGTTTTGTTGGGAACACCTTGAGTCAGTGCCTGGTAGAGCTCAGACATGTTCACCTTGTGGCTGCAAAACATGTGATGAGATACCTTAAGGGTACGTTGGACTTTGGTCTCTGTTATACTGGAGATCATGACTTCAGACTGATTGGTTATACAGCTTCAGATTGGGCTGGAAGTGTTTCCGATAGAAAGAGCACTTCAGGATGTTGTTTTAGTATGGGGTCAGCAATGACTTCATGGCAGAGCAGGAAGCAATCTAGTATTGCTCTCAGCACGGCAGAAGTGGAATACATTGCTGCATGTTCAGCCAGTTGTGAAGCCATATGGCTTCGGAAGTTGTTGACAAGTCTATTCAATCTAGAGATGGAAGCCACCGTGACTCTATGTGATAACCAGAGTTGCATAAAGATGACGGAGAACCATGTGTTCCATGATAAGTCGAAGCACATAGAAATCCGGTATCACTTCATTCGTGATATGGTGCAAAGGGGAGTTGTAAAGCTCCAATATGTTGGCATAGATGAGTAGGTTGCAGATGTGTTGACCAAGCCTCTGTCTTGTGTAAAGTTTGAATACTTTCGAGACAAGCTTGGTATAGTCCGAAAGGAGCTCCCTCGAAAGGGGGAGTGATGTTGATGATACTATGGTATCCTGAACAACAGCGGGTAGCTCAGTTAGGATTTTATATCCTAGGGGACTGATCATCACTGGACAGATCCCGAAGGGTCCAGTAAGGACGGTCTATCAAAGTACCTGTGCATGTATATGCCAGCTGTGGTCAGTAGTGGTAGCTCCGTTGGGATTTTATATCTTAGGGAATCTTTTGATTCCTGGGCAGATCCCGAAGGTCCGGTAAGGATGGTCTCTCAGAGTACCATGTCGTAGCTCCGTTAGGATTTTATATCCTAGGGAATCTTATCATTCCTAGGCAGATCCATAGGGTCTGTCAGAGTATCACAAAATGTTGGTGTTGCACCTGCCTCATTCTGTTGCTATATGATGATGATGTTGTTATCTTAGCCTCGTGTTGATGATGTTGTTGATCCAGCCTAGTATTGTTGATGATGTTGTATCAGCCTCGTGCTGTTGTTGATGATGTTGTACCAGACTCGTGCTATTGATGATGTTGTATCAGCCTAGTGTTGTTGGTGTTGTTGTTATAGCTTTTATGCTAACTGGTATTGATGCAGATGATGATGATGATGCTACTCCAACTCCATGCTGTGAACGATGATGTTATTGATGATGAGAAAAACTTTCGATGATTTATAGATATTCCAGTCAATGTTTCGGATGTCGATGATGTTGTTGCCCTCTCTCTCTCCTGATGATGTTGTAGAATACCCTTCTTGTTAAGGGGGAGTGTTGAAATATTGTAACTACGAAGTATATTCTAATTATAATTGAGTTATTATTAAATAGATCCATCATGTCGGGACTTATGTATGACCAAATCCCCTATTGTGGATTGGTCAAACCATGTTTATATGATGCTAATTGAGAAGTCGGCCCCTAAGGCTAATTAAAGTGGTTTTAACTACAAGTTGAAGAAGTCAGCCCTACCTAATAAAGAGACACACCCTAGCGCTCCTCAGCTAGTATAAATAAGAGAGGATAGTGCCTCATTCACTCACTCACTCAAGTCACTCATCTAGTGCGCAAGTTTTGAAGGAAGCTGCAGTTAGAAGAAGGAAAAGAGAGGCGCATTGCTCAGTCCTAGATATTCTCTAGTGTTTGGTCTTTTATCTTGGCACTGTATTGGCAATCTATATTAAGGAAGTTTTTGTTGGTTTTTCTCCCCCATGAGGGTTTCCCAAAATAAAATGTTGTGTACCTTGTGATTGTGTTTCTCTCAGTGATCTCGCTTATGCTATTATTGTCTAGTAAATTGAAAAGAACTTAATAGCAGCTCTAAATTTAACAAGTTGGACAAAGATCAACATGTTCAAGTATCTTAGGGGATAAAAGTAATCACGCCAAGACTCTTACAATGTCCTCACGCCATTGAGTATAACTATGGTAGAGCATGCAAAAAACTCAACCAGTACAACAGCACAAGTGTTTGCTCAAACATCCAAATGACTAGTGAAAAGAGTGGAAGCAAGAAGATGGAAGGATGAAGACACTAATGATTGTCTACTTTGCTTGCACTCTTCTTTATAGTGAAGAGGATATGAGAAGGGAAGAGAATAAAGAATAAAGATAAGCCTTGCTTTGGAAAGTAACCTGAAAAGGGATAAAAGTGCCCTTCTCGTGCATTGAAAAGCCATTGAAAGTTTCCTGGAATATCACAAGTGGGGGCGCCCTTCTGCGATAGATAGCCTACATGCATGCCCAATCTGGGAGAAGATAGAAAAGGAAAAAACCATGCCATGTTACGGTTACCCCTCATATTGCAGGAGGACACACCTAGTTGCACAAGACAGACATTTTGATGACATTGATTGATCACTTGACAGATACAGGGGCTATTTTATGGATGCACACACCTCCCTTGGAATTACCCTTCTGGTATTCTACACTGACTAACTGCTTCAACAGTTAGGAGCGTGATGTTCAAAGGGAAGTGGATAGTGCAAAGTTACTTGCCTATGCCCCTAAAGCCTAGCAAAAGCACCAGTGATACTTTCATGTGTTTCCAATGATATGACGGTAGATTTTATATGTGATACGAGGACTTCATTTCATTATTCCTTGGTGAGACATGGTAGATGGGATTGATGATACATTTTTCCTAGGTGATGATTTCTCCTAGTACATGGGGTCATATTTCACTTGATGATGGCACACTTTATGATTACATTACTTTATTGGAGGGTGCCTAGCATATTGACCCCTTTTACTATAGTTTAGAGGTGATCATTATGCAATTGATGTGATTACATCCTCCTAATGAGAGCACCCTAGCTCATGATATGGTTTTTGATGATTATCTCACTTTATTAGGGGTGTACACCATGGTTTGTGTAGAGCGCTACCCTTTCTGCACACATGTTGATGCACCCCTTCTTGTATATAAATATTTTATTCTTGATATGAGGTCATTCCCCTTGTTCTTGGAGGTGGTTGAAGTTGTTTTGACCTAGGACATGGTTCATGGCATTATTTTTATGGCTTATTGACACCTTCTCCCTTCGGTCTATCTCTTGGCACTTATTTTGAGGAGTTGCTTACACATGGGAAAGGGGCACACCTTCTTGGAGGCCACACATGCCACATGGAGGGGTTTCTTCATGCATATTTTATCATTTGATGGAATTTGTTACCATGGAGACCATACATGCCACTCATCCTCACTTCTTGGCACGATTTTAGAGGAGTCTTGGATGACAATGAGGGGACGGCTTGGATGACAATGAGGGGACGGCCCTCATATTTTATTGTTTGTTCACACATGTGGAGGTTAGGGTGGTTAGAATCCTAGTTGTTTTTCCTATTTTGGGCATGATTATTCACTCATCTAGTGGGGTGCTCCTCCTTAGGAGTATTTTATTCATTGTTGACTTGGTTTCTCGCCTAGATTGAGGAGGCGTCCTCTCTCATTGAGCTCTATCTTGCTTGGAGATTGTACATATAGCATAAGTCCACCATATTTTACTATTTGTTTGACTTATCCTCTCAAATTAGTTGGAGTATAATGTTGGTTTATGTTTTCCTGGGATAGATCTAGAGTTTGATAGAGATATTAGTATTTTATTGTGGAGTTTGTTGAGCCTAAACTCTATATATTTGAGGCTCCTCCACTTGGAATGGTTGTTGAAAGTGCTTGTAATCTTGGAGATCATTTGCTCTAAACTCTTGTCGAAGCTTTGTGGAATAAAATGGTGATATCTTGCTAATATGAGGCTAATTCGTCGAGCATTATTGTTGAAGACTGAAGTTGATTCTTGCATGATAAAGCTTGTCTTTGAGGCCAAAGGAGGAGCATATTTGTTACATTGGAAATAACTAGGTGTCAATGTTTCTCTTCTCTCTAGTTCTTATGTGTTTTTATTCATGGATAAAATCTGAATACATCTTTCAAATAGAAGTTGTTTTTGGACTTTCTTCACTAGTGAAACTATCCTCAAAGTCATTGGCCTGAAGGTACATCCTCTAGGGATTTCTTCATTGTTAAATTTCTGAATTTATTTTCAGCCATCTTAGGACTGTTACAGCATGCATTTGCAGCCCTAGTTGTCCTAAGAATATTGTTAGATCAGCCCTTTAAAAGGCCCTGTTATCGCACAATTTGTACTTGTCCAAAAGGGAAAGGCAAATGGAGGGCAAATTGGCGTAACAGGAGGTTGTCCTATCATTGTCACCTTAATAAGACACCTCTTTCTATTTAGGAGTGAAAGCCCAGGGGAGACGTCCCCGGTGACCAGGGGGTTTGAGAAGGCAAAGGTTGAGGTATCAAGAAAAGTTATCCCCTCTCACAAGTCACACCAATCAGAAAGTCCCAAAGGTTTAACAAAATGAAGCAATGATATGCTTAAGTGTACCTGCCCAGAACAAGACAACAAGAAAACACTATTTCACAAGTACAATTGATGTTAGTGCTTCGTAAAACCTTGGACTTGTCAATGAAAGCAATAAGTTGATATAAGATGAAGCAAATAGAAATCTATAACAGCAATGTATATATAATGATGGCTTCACAATTATTGCCTTAAACAAGCTTCAAAATGACCCAAAATGATAACCTAACAATAGCAATATGCTAGCACTTGTCAAAAGCTAATGAAGCAATGTAAAAATCAACTTTAATAATTGCTTTTAGGAGCTTTTACTGCTGTAATAATTGGTTGTAGCTTACTTTTGTAACAGCAGCAAGAATGTTAGTAGATTAGTCTAATCTAGGGTTAGGAAAGGTTGGCAAATAGCTTGAAGTATAAGATTTAAGGGTTGTTCTCATCAATCAATCAAATATAAGGTCTAGATCAGTGTCTTTAGGGTTAATGGAGTCACTTTTTGCAGCAGCAATCTTGAAGGAAACAAATGATAATGTGTGAACTAAGGACAAGAGGGATGATGGATGAGGTGTTGGTAACCCAAGACCTCAATCAACAAACCCTAGAAGGAAAACGGCTACTAGGAAGTAGGTAACCCTAGGCCCTAGCGGTTTTCCTTCTTCTTTAGCTCAAGCTTGAGGTAAATAAAGGCTTGATGAAGCAAATGATGTTAGAGTGCTACAATGGTAGGGCTCTAGCACATGCTTCAAAGGATAGGTTTTCTAGCAAAATCTAGTAGGTGAAAAGTTATTGAGATAAGGACAATAACATGTGCTTAATCTCCTAAGGTTTTAAGCTAGCAATTTCATAATCTTAGTAAAATGCAAAGTAAAGATACTATAACCATTCAAAGGAAAAGGAATTGCAGAAATTCACTTACATTCACCAAGAATAATCTAGCAAATACCCTAGTTGAAGACTTTCCACCAAGGAAATGCCAAAAAACACCAAGATAAGCCTCCTCCAAGAGTTGTGCACCACTTAATTTCAGCCAATAAGCCTAAAAGAGGCCGAATTTCATACCTCACTTGTGTGAGTGAAAGAATGATGAAAAAATACAAGGGACAAATCCCTTATTTATACAACTAAAATGACCTTTAATTACAAAATCAGGTCAAAAGGCCAACATGGTCAGTTTACATGAAAAATCCAATTTTACACATAATTGTCAAATAAAACCCTAACTTTATCTTTTTAGGGTGACGTCATGCCCCTCCTAGGGTAACATTAGCCTTCTTGCTGGAACGTTAGCCCTCCAAGTGAAACGTTGGGGCTCAAAACCCCTCAAGAACTGCCACACGTGCCAACCAAAGCCGTCCTCAAGTTGGATACCTCAACTAGGTGACGTCAAGGCTCTGAATGATGACGTCAAGGCTCTGAATGATGACGTCAAGGACCTTCAAGGGCCAACATCATGGTGGGAGGGAAAGACCCCCCTTGGTCCAGGCCTGCCAAGCTGTCTCTGGTGGAACGTCCTCCTCTCTCTCTGGTGCAAGCCTCTGATATATGTCTGCCCATGGTGGGGTCTCAACATCCATCTGGTGGGCTTTTATCCCTATGGAGATCCGAGCTAATCATATCCCCATATGTACATGTTCGTCGGGCGTGGTCCTGCAACAACAAGAACTACGTCCTCCATGGGCTCACAAGTCATAGGGATCATAGCAAAGTCAATCACATCTAATAATCAAGTTACCCAAACATGTGCATAAAACCCCCCTTTCCCAGACAAGTGCTCAAAGACGTTATGTTATTCTACAAGCCAGGTTTGGAGACAGTTTCAGAACATCCTATTGGGCTAATTTTCCTTAGGTGTGGGATGTTTCCCAGGTGAAGACCAATCTAAGTCATTTAAGTGCATGAGATGGTATGGGGATGTTTGGGCAAGGGATGCAGTGATGACAGGGAAATGTAGGGCTTACCTGTGGGTGCCTCTGAAGAGGGTGAGTTGCACCTTGTCATGGATGCAAATGTTTCCTAGCCCATTCAATGTCGTTTTACTATTTTATCTTATTGATTTTTCTTTCAAGAGAATAGTTGGGGACACTGCCTTGGTGTGGTGTCCAGTGGTGACAGTGTTACCCACAAGCATTTCACGGAGATGAGAAGGTTGGCTCGTGATGAGACCCCCTTTCTCTTGGCTATACTACCAAGAGCCACTACCCTGGTTTGGTGACCAGCTGAATAGTAGTGTCATACCGCTACATGCCCATGGACCTAACAGGTTGGCTCGTGATGAGACCCCCTATCAACCAACTAGGTCTTGAGTTTTATCTTTTTATGGGCCCCCCTTTTTCTTGCTGAGAAGCCTTTTATTGCTTTCTCGGGGATCACTGGGCGAAGCATCTCAAGGTTTGATCTTCTGGCTTTTATCTTTTGCCAGCTACTTTTACCCTCTGGGCCTTTAGCCCCTTCTTCCCACAAGGCAAGGTACAACCCTTTGCTAGCTTGGCAAACCCAATGCCCAAACCAATGTAGGGGATGGATGAGAGGGAAAATGATGAAAAGTGATAAGTATGGTGGGAATGGACAATGACCTTTCATAAACCCACCCAGTGGCAACTCACTCCTAAGGGAACAAACTTGCTAGGGCGTTCTGTCATCCCCCCATGTATGGACAAGTCAAAAGGCATAAAGTCCAGGCACACGTCATGAAGCAAAGGAGAATTAAATGCACATATTCAAATGCTTTAAGAATCAAAGTGACACATACCATGATACCCGGACTCATTACCTCATGGAGCAAGACCCACTATGCTTTAGGACCAGGCCGATGGGATGGATTTTGTTGTTGCTGACAGGATGGAGGCGTTGAAGAAGAAGGATGCGCCCTCCAGGGCCAAGCTCAAGTCAATATGGCTCTCGGTACTCCATGTCTAGAACCTGTGGGCCTCGAGACATAATCTCCTTAGTTATCCCTAGGCTAGGGGATAACATCTGGCTCCAACTCGAGGACATGTGCTCATTGTAGAGCGCATGAGAACCTCAGCATCTTTGTTATGACCTGTGACTTGCTAGATCTCAACAAAATCTATTAGTAATCATTTGGGGTGGTGATATCACCCCTGGCTCATATATGGTACAATAAAATGAAAGTAAGCAAGCATATATACAAACAGAAATACAAGTACTCTAGCATGAAATGTAAATGGTATATACAATGAATACAAAATGCCTACCTACTTACCTGCACTTACATGTGAAGTCAAGTCTCTGCCCCCTGATGGGGTATGAGGAGGTGTCCACCAACCGATAATGGGCGCCTTCTTCCTTCCAATGTGGATAAATAGTAGGCATCATTGATTGACTTTCTTCCAACTCTGAAGGGTCCAAGCCAAAATTGTGCACTCCCTTTGACATTAGTAGGCTCTCCCTTCTTTGTATCCCACATCCAGACCGTATCTCCCTCTTTGTAATCCTTGGTCTTGAATTTGGTTGTCTCTTGTACAACCCTAGTGTATTGTCTTGAGGGAGGAGGGTGGGATTCTGTTGTGAAGACTTCTTGCTGGGATGATCGGATCAGTATGTCATCTTCTTTCTTTAATAACTTGACAGCCCCAACTTCTTTGTCTTTTAATTTGTTTAGGAGTTGATGATACTCCTCCTTCTTCGGCCATTATATTTGATCAAAGTCTTCCTCTTTAGTGAAAGGTATATCATCAGGGGAAAATACAGGAGGGCTCTCTTTGACCGGTTCATGTGTTTCGTTAGTTCCAATGTCGTCACCAATTTCTTGCACATGGACTTTGGTCATTGGCACATTCGAGATGCGACTTATTGTTCCATCATTCATAGGCACATTAATATAGGTGAGATCCATCTCTAAGGTGCCTCCCAGCATTGCAGCAAACTTCCTGGATAATAGCATTCCCCACACATTCGAGACATCCACCACCACGATATCCATGTGGATCACTCTCTCAGGGTATCTTCCAAGGCATACTTCAACATTCTCAACTACCCCTTGAGTGGGTATGGCCCTGAATTCAAAGCCACATACATTTCTATAAGGTCGTGTGACCTTTA
>ML805206.1:87668-103228 GCA_009831015.1 Picea engelmannii | reverse complement strand
ATAAATGAACTTTATAACTCTAGATTTGATGAAAAAAAGTTGTATCTTGAGCAAAAAAAAAACCTTTTCAAGTGAAATGACAAGTGTTTCCAACTAAAAGAAATGCTCCATACGCAATGGAATGCCCTTCTTAGCCTAGGAATGTACATAAATAACATAACCCAAAAACATTTCAATGCATGCAACGACATAGGTTGAGGATCTCAATCAACAACATGATCAAGTCTTCATATGGGCTCTGATGTCATGTTCAACAAAACATGGTATTTCCACATAGGTCGAACGCCTTAAGCAACTATTCACACAATTGGATCAAAGATTAGTACACCAATGTTTTACATGGTTAAAACCCTCAAAGAGGGAAACAATCCAAAACCTTCGACAACATGGCCACTTGAGGCAATATATTAATGCAAAAGAAAAATATTTTGCATAAGAGTTTCTCACAATCAATCTTTAACAAATGACTATAACACACCTGACCCCTAAGTACCCTTTTTAGGAATGGGGCATCCAAATTTTTCTTATTAGTCATATTGAATCCTCTTTCTGAGGTCTCCATCCTCTTCTACTCAACTGTAGCTTTCTAATGACTGCTACCAGGCTCAAATCCAAGCTTTGAATTGCAAGTTATGGCCTCCCGAAGCTCTTCGGGCATTATAAATAAAGGGCCATGTGGGTCCATCTCATTCTTACCATTCCAAGTTCCCCAAAGTCCCGAAGATTCCCCAACGTTCCTACATCCACGACAAAAGTCCATCCACCGTCCAATCCAACGGCAGGACTTGATCCTCGTTTAACACATAAGCTAAAGGGGAATTCGGCATTCGGTGATGAACGCCCCTTTTCCTTTCTACATGCATATCCTCCGGAGTCTCGAAATCCTGAACTTCCGAAGGAGCCCGAAATCTCACCACATGACTCCGACCTTCGAACCTTTCGGCTTATCTATGACACTACACCCCAAACCTCTGGAGTTCCGAAGTCTCGGACTCCCGAAGGGTCTGCCATTGCATGTGGTGGCGTATTGAATGTAGAGGCAAGGACATGTGGGTCCCGAGTACTCCACCCAGCAATAGGCCAAGTGAATATGTGCCAGGGGGTGACATGCGGCAAGGCAAAGATGACACATGGCCCCGTCCATGGGTGACAACTGTCACGTTCTAATGGGCACATAAGGTCTGCAAAAAGTACAAATCAAGGTGACACATGGCACGTCAAAGGTGGGTCCATGTCACCCTAGGTGACATCAACATGCAATGTCACTTCGAACTGATAGCCTTCTGATACCATCAGACTTCAAGGTCTATATGTGTCCACGTAGATCCATTGATCTATGACCTTCGATACTTCGTAACTTTGGTGTTCAAGGGATCCACCGTGCAACTTCCTCTTTTCTCCTAGAGTGGTCAGCGTTGGGATGACCACGGTCTAGATCTAACGGTTAGGAAGGACCCTGCAACGTCCTCATATCTACAACTCTTGTCACTTTGTAACTTCAACATTCGAGGGTTTCGCTTGCTTACCACCCCCTTTCTTCTAGAGTACTCAACGTCGGATTGACCTTGGCATGGATCCAATGACCAGGGAAGATCCTGAAGTGTCCCTAGATCTACGATTCTTGTTAATTCACAACTCCGACATTCAGGGGTTTCGGCCTTATGATAGCTCCGCTCTCTCGAAGTAGGACTTTGCCGAAGTGTTATACGCAAGTCCCTCCACTGGTTGATCGAACGATTAAGAGGGGGTTTTCAATGGACTCCCCAGATCCACGACTCACATTAATTCACAACTCTGACATTCGGGAAATTTGGTGCTATGACATTGTTGTTCTCCCAAAGTAGTCAACAACAGACTGACCTCGGCGTAGATCCAACAGCCAGGGAGACTACCGAATGCCCTTGGATCTGTGGCTCGCATTACTTCGTGATTGGTAAATGGGTCAGGGTTTAATGGTGAGACAAGTCCATTGGTCATGGTTAGGGAAACTGCCAGATGTCGGTCAACCTCATTGGTAATCGAACCAACATGTTTCCTTCAACTAGTTTGGGAGTGGTAAGGCCATGGCACCCCAAAGATCTGAACTCCCGGTGTTCTAAAGCCAGAAAAGCTTAGCTCCTTTTTAGGACTAGCGCAAGGTTCCCATACCTTGGTCGTATGGAATATTGGACAAGCCTCGAGGCTGCACGCTCAACACTTAGCCACGATTTGGTTAGAACCGTGGACATAATCCCTCGATCACACAGGTAAAGGATTTGAAGGAGGTGCCCTCCTTCCACAGAGTTCAAACTTAGTATTCCCGCGAAGTTAAATTCGAGAGGCTGATAGAACTTAAGTATTCTAGTTAACTCTACCCCGACTCTCTTGCATTATAAGGTCAATCCTTCGGAAGAATTCCCTTAGGAAATTTCCAGCTAGTTCTGAGACCATAACTTATTCTTAGACTTACTTACAAACCCATGTCCCAACTCTCTAACTGTTAAGCTGAGGCAAACAAAAAACCATTCAAAAGAATGGGTTCGCAAAACAGAGAAAAAAAAAAAACATTTCTAATGATTTATTAAATGTTGTAAAAGTTAACCATAAACACTGGAATTCAACCATCACTTCCATTTCAGTACATAGAGTATGAAAATACTTATCAGAAACCAAAAATCGTGAAGCAACTATTGAAAGGGGTGCTTATTTACACCCAACCGTAGGCACAACCACTCCTGAACGGATTTACCGCGGGCCACCCCCTAGCTAGATCATGATGCTATGAGAGAGACTCTTTCTTCTTGCTCTGCGTATGTCAGGGACAGAGTTTACTCTCCTCCTCCCACATGGACTTAGCAAACAGTTTTCTCTGTACCAAGCAAGGGGGCCTGCAACGAGTACTTCCACAGTGAATCATCTTCTCTACAGCCTCGTTTATCAGCTTGGACTGAAAACGCCGCCAACAGCTTCTTGCACCCAGAACGAATTTGTTTCTCACTTCTACTTCGAACTAGAGAGTTGCAAGTGCTCTTCTCTCTTTTTTTGGAGATTGGTCTCTCGACTCTTCTCTCTCTCTTTGGAGATTGGTCTCTCGACTCTTCTCTCTCTCCCCCCTCTGCCTCTTCCCACGAATCCTTTCCTTTCTTGCCTTTCTCAACAAGATTGTGTGGGTTTGAATCCCCATCTCGTGATCAGGTCAGGAAACCTTGCAGATGGGTACTCTGCACCATCTCCTCATTAACTCTTGAGGAGGGATTGTCCAACTACCAGCCTAACCGGTAATTCATTTCTAGGTTAGAGGACTATTATGGGTTTGAGCAATTAAATCCAGTAAGGTATTAGTTTGGTGGGGGGTCATCTCAACCATTTCTGGTTCCCCTCACCATCTCTCTCATAACATCATGATCTATCTTGGCAAACCCCCCTTTAAGAATTTATGCAACACTATCCATTTTAAATTAATAACATAGATGCATACATCTTCTTTATAACAAAAAGGTTCATCAAATCTAACATTCACACATATTCAGTCTGCCACAGTCTTTTGGCAAGTTATAGTTATATTTACAATTTGGGGGAAACATGGGTATTACAATGACCCTCCATTCTCTTTAAATAGAGATCATGGACCAATCAGGTACTAAGCCACATATCAATATAGCCATTGGTATCGAGAAGATTATGATCCATCATATCACTTTATATCTAGAACATATCGTGACCATTGAATTACATAACTTCAAAGGCATATTAATACATACTAAAGAAACATATTAAAAAACATGTATTACCTAAAGATACATTAAACCAAGTTGATCTTAATTAACTCCTATGTGTCTAAAAAATAGGCGACATAGACAAATAACACCTAACCTTGTGAGATTTGAAATAAGTATCGATGCAAACTTGAATACTTTGCAATATATTATATGGAAGTGTATCCACTTATTGAAGAAAAGGTGAGTACCAAAACAACATAGAATCACCTACTATCTAAATTTGGTGGGTGATAGCCCAACCCTCCCAAAACCATGGGCTTAAAGCATAACAATTCCACCATAATTTCATTTAATACCCAAACACGACACAAAGAAAGGTAGGACTAAATTTTCTTAACCATGGAAAAAAATATAATATTTTCATAATATCTTTTAATGAGATTTATTATTTTGGATTTTTTCATTTTTTATTGCAAATCTATTGTAGAAACACGTCAAAACCTAATTTGAGTTTCAAACTATCTTTTATTGTATTGTTAAGGAGTTCCTCTCTCCATAGATATGCAATCATTAGCTTCTAACAAATAACATGCATATCATATGGAAACCTAATATTTCATTATTGATTCTAGTCTTAATGTTTGCTTGCTACATATCAAAAAGCATACTTGTAGGCTTTGATTAAAATGATATATTTTTAAACCTTCGGTGGAAAACGTTTTTAGAACCTCTTTTTTTTTTTTGTCTAACCCATACAACACAACACTAGTTCGACCTTGAGAACACATTTATGTATTCAATAGTCAATTTCTTAAGTGAAATCCTGACCGAAGACCAAGATCTAATTGTGGCTCGTGCTTAAAAACAAAAACATGAGAGAATCCATGAAGAAATAATTCTTGAAATCCTATTTACTTTATCAAAATGATAGACACAATCAATTACAACACTTTCATAATTGCCAACTAATGCCATTTTTAAATCGATGAAGAAATTTTGTATTCCTAAGTAAACTATAATCATCCATTCTAGATCACCTTAGATGAAACAATGATGTTTAAAAACATGGCTTGGCCACTGACTCTTTCATAATTGCCAACGAATGCCATTTTTAAATCGATGAAGAAATTTTGTATTCCTAAGTAAACTATAATCATCCATTCTAGATCACCTTAGATGAAACTATGATGTTTAAAATCATGGCTTGGCCACTGATTCTTGCCACAAATGGGGAATGAAAAAAAAATAGCAACACCATACACAACTTTAATCTAAAACTCAATTAAAATAGATAATTAAAAAGAAGGAAATTTTATGCCCACTGCAATAACATCCCCTCCCTTAGACATGGTATATTTAGAACGCTGATGATTAAGAAGTATTCAAACACTAAATTGGATTAATCATATAGAAGTTTTCATAATTAGTGTCATTAATATCAAACAAGTTAGAGATTCTTAAAGGCATCCCAACTTAGCAAAACTTGGTTACAACATTTAAAATCAAAACTTCAGTCTATTAAGGTTGTTCATTGTAGGAAACTATGCTAAGAAGGCCAGAGTTACACCAACACCAGTGTTGTTGCCAAAATTCTTGACTATTTCCATCCTACTAAAGGCAAACATTATTTAATGCATAGGAAGCATGGGCTGTAACTATCGTTGGCTAATAACATTGGCCTCCTTGCAATATGATTCTACAGTCTGCACCTCCAACACCATAAGTGTAATTTAGAGCAACATGCAAGGAATTTTTTGGAATATTACCCTTGGCCACACGCAAGCTTCAAATCCCTAATACAGTAGGGCTGGTGGTTGTAAGAGTAGTAGTTATAGGGATTGTAGGGGGGTTGAGGATAGGAGTAGATATTGTGGGAGTTGTAGGTGGTGTTATAATAGACATTGACATGGTAAGTGTTGTTATGGTAGGCCTAGGTGTTGTTATTCCGATGGGGGAGTGAGCGTTGTGATGGGGTATGTATAATGAGAATGAGGTGTTGTTAAGGCTAGAGGAGTGGCAAGGTTGGGTGTGTTGTTCCAAAATTTAGAAGTTCAATCCTTGCCATTATTGCTTACAATAGTAGCTTTCTTTTCGAAAACCTTTCTCACACATAAACACAATTATTTTGAACTAATACTTGACTTGTCTAGATTCTTCCCATTTGCATCAAAAGATCTTACGAAAAAGGACCTAGAGAAATTATCACAACATGCAGCTAAAATCCCACTTTCAACACATCTTTTCTTCTCTGTCAAGTGACCAACTGGTTTAAGGTATCATATTCATCTTCTGGTCCTCAATTGTGAGGGTGTGAGTTCAAATTCCACTTTTGACATTACAACCAACATGTCATTGTTTTTGTTATTTGTTTATTTTGATACAAATGATCTGACACTAAACCAACAAATCGTTGTGTTAAACTATTTTTTTTCAGTATCCTTCATTTATTTTAATCAAATTCGTATAACATGAAACCAATGGGTTATTGCGTTACACTTTTTTTCAAATATTTTTTTTGGGTAATAATACAATTACATGCTTATATGAAACCTTTTATTCAATATATACCATGCACAACGACACTCTTGACCTAGCGCTGGAGTGCCTTGCCCGCGATAGGATTGCAGGCCGCTACAGCGTGCCCTCATGGCCCTATGCCCCCCTGACCCCCTGATCGGCTCTCGTCGCCCAACCAGTCCATGGACGCCCCTGGTGATCCAGATGCGCCCCCGGAGGTTTTAGCTTTCAGGTCCATGATTGATGCCGACCCTAAGCGCCCGCCCTCTGCAAGCCAACAGAATTTTTTAAGGAAAATGGCCTCAATCCCCTCGGTGGCATTGCCGGAAGAAGAAACTTGCAAAGCGGTCCTGAACCTGGTCGAGAAAGGACTCATTGGCCAGTTTACAGGCCTCTGGCCATCCCCCAAATCGATGGAGGAGTGGACTCAAAGGAACTGGAAGCCTCTGATCAAAGAGGGAGTCAAAAGCTTTTTTGTAGGAAAGGGTTTTTTCGTGTTTGTCTTCGAAAACCCGGATGACAAAGGTTTAATATTCAGAAACGGGCCATATTTTATGGGACCTCAGGGTCTTTATCTAAATAAATGGTCACCATATTTTGACCCCACCCAAGACGTCCCCTCAGTTGTTCCAGTTTGGGTCAGGCTCCCTCACCTACCACTCCATTGTTGGAACCATAAATCCCTTCAGATCATTGGTAATGCACTAGGAAAATACATAGACCAAGCTGCAAGAAAGGACCAGTATTCCTGCGCCCGTATCTGTGTCAAAGTCGATTTAGAAGAGGGGCTCCCTGAAGCAATCAACCTCACTATAGCAGGGTGGACACATGTCCAGGAGTTGGACTACGAACATATTCCTTTCAAATGCAGGCATTGTCATGGGTACGGACATTTTGCAAAGCATTGCAAGAAGAAAGCTGAGGAACAAACAGATAATCAAAACGGGGATCAATGGACCCTAGTACAGAAACATGAAAACACACAAAAAGGAACAGGTAAAGGTCATACTATCGGAGGTCCCAGCAGAACCAAAATCGGACAAGAAACGGATGCTTCGCCAAAAGGGACAGAAAGTGCTCAGAATAATCAAGCAAAACCACCCCAGGGGAATGAGGAACAGGCAGAAATCCCATCTTCAAACGAAGAGGGAGGGGAAGCAAATCAGATTGAAGCCAATCAAGGCAGCCCCTCCAATCCTTCTTATGCAGAAATTGCAAGGAAAAAACCAGTGGAAAGCTCAGGATCTTCAGAAGATGAAACCTATGAGCGTCCTTTGAAAAAAGCAGGAAGGAAATCACGCAAAGAAAAGAGGGAGGAGGAGGCAGAAAAGTACAAAACTCAAGGAAGTCAGTCCACAATAGAAATGTCTATTGGGAGAAACAACAGATCAAGACCTTCCAAGGGAGGTCCCAACCCCCTCCCCCATCAAGTAAATAATGAACCTTGTCTCTTGGAACTGTAGAGGTCTGGGGAATCCCTCCAAAATAGAAGCAGTCAAGGACCTATTGAAAGCAGCTCCCGCAGACATTCTCATGCTCCAGGAGACCAAAATAGAAGGGCAAGTCCTTCTAGAAATTAGTAGAACAAAGTGGAATAAAAGATCAGGGAAAGTAGTCAGCTCAAGGGGAACTTCTGGAGGGCTGGCAACCTTTTGCACTGAAGACCTATTTCTTTTGAATCAACATCACGAAACTTAGCATTGGATATACACGGAACTGAAGCACAAAGCAAGTAAGTTTTCCATTTCTCTCTTTAACCTTTATGTACCTGTTTCCTATGCTGAAAAACGAGAATGCTGGAACTCTCTCTCGGCCTTTCTAGAGGAGGCCTCTCCCAGCAATATCATCATAGTCGGGGATTTGAACATTGTAATGAAAGCAAAAGAAAAAAGCGGGGGCTCCAGCCTCAGAGACCCCATGCTGTCCAAGGTAGAGGAGATCATACAGTCCTGGGATCTTTTAGACTTCAACCCCATCCAAGGTATGTATACTTGGTCCAACAATAGGGTGGGCTCTGAACATATTTCTGCCCGCTTAGACCGATACCTGGTGCAAAGCGCTATAATGATGAACAACAAGATCATCACCACCAAAATTCTTCCCAAACTCACCTCAGACCACAAGCCAATTCAGCTTCTCCTGGAAGAAGAAGAAGATCTGGGCCCTATTCCGTTTCGATTCATCCCTTTATGGATTGAGAGAGAAGGCTTTTTAGAGACAATAAAGACAACATGGGCTAATTCCTTCATTGGATCCGCAAGCTATGTATGGGAGAAAAAGTTGAAAGCCACAAAAAAAGCTCTGAAGGTCTGAATAAAGAAACCGGTCCCAACCCCTATTGAACACAGAAAGGAAGAAATGCAGTCACTGCAGACTCTGCAAACAGATATGGAAAACAAAGACATCACAACAACGATATTGGAAGAAGAAATTAAGGCACAACGAGCTACATATCAATCTTTCCGAAGTGAAGAAGAATATTGGAGACTCAAATCCAGAAATCTCTGGCTGAAGGCAGGGGACAAAAACACCTCTTATTTCCATCTGCAATATAGAGCGAGATTAACGAGGAACCATATAGCAGAAATAAAAATGGTGGATGGCCAAGTTTGTAAAGGCTTCACCCAAGTCAAAACTGCTGCAGAGTCTCATTACAAGAATCTGTACAGAGAATATATCCACAGCAACGATGAGGAAGCTGCCGACCTCCTTTCTAATATCCCTTCCCTAGTCAGCTCTGAAGACAACGCATTACTCTGCAGACTAGCCACCGAGGAAGAAATCATCAAAGTAATCTGGTCCATGGAGGCAGATAAGGCGCCTGGGCCTGACGGATTCACAATCCACTTTTATAAATGTTGTTGACATGTGATCAAGGACGACCTTCAAAAAATGATAAACTGGTTTATGAAAAAACCCAAGGTAGGAGGAGGAACCAACTCCACGTACCTCGCACTAATACCCAAAGAATCCAGCCCAAAAACATTTGCAAGATTTAGGCCCATATCGCTGTGTAACGCATCCTACAAGATCCTGGCTAAACTTCTGGCAAATCGGATCAAGCCGTTTCTAAAAAGACTGATCTCCAACCCTCAAGGCGACTTTGTGGAAGGAAGGCATGTTTTGGACAATGTCATCCAAGTCCAAGAGATAATACACTCAAGCATTCAGCGGAAAGAGAAGGGTATGCTTATTAAACTAGATATGGCGAACGCGTTTGACAGAGTCAATCGCTATTTTCTGTGCAAGGTTCTCCTCGCCTTCAGCTTCTCATATCACTTCGTACAGCTAATCAGAGCCTGCATCGACAATCCGTGGATAGCCGCATTAGTCAACGACCGCCCAACCAACTTCTTTCAAGCGCAGAGAGGCATCAGGCATGGATGCCCTCTCTCCCCTTTCCTGTATATTCTAATGGCGGATACCCTGAGTCGCAAACTCACAGCTGAAAGGTTAGCCAACAACATACCGGGCCTCAGATATTCAAACAGAGCGGAACCTACGAACCACGCTCTCTTCGCTGATGATTCCCTGCTGCTCGGGGGAGCCTCCAACAAAATTGCCAAAGCCTTCGACACTGTCATCAAAGGTTATTGCAGAATCACGGGAGCGCTAGTAAACGAAAGCAAAAGTGAAGTATTCAGCTGGAACATCAACCAGCCCGATCTCTCAGGCATCACCTCCATCCTCGGGTTCAACGACCACGCAATCTGGGACAGCTTCAAGTACCTCGGGCTTCCCATTATTTCTGGTGCAAATAAACGATCGCTTTGGAGCGACATTATCTCAAAAATCAAAACTAAAATTGCTGCGTGGGGAGGCTACTGGCTGACAAAGGGAGGAAAAGTCATTTTAATAAAATCTGTGTTGTCTGTGCTTCTAATTTACTAGGCTTCTTTTCTTCTCGCGCCTCGATCAGTGATGGAACAGATCTCAAAGCTTCTCCAAGATTTCTTGTGGCAGGGAGGGAAGGGCAACGAAAAAAATATTCATCTGGTGAATTGGGAAATCGTTAAAAAACCCAAGGCAGATGGAGGGCTGCAAATCAGAGATCCCACTCTGGTTAATCTAACGCTAGGAGGAAAGATTTTATGGACTCTGTTCAATGAGCCTACACATCCAGTTAGTGTCACCCTGCGAGCAAAATACAGAGTCAATAAATCTCTTAGCAACCTGCAAAGTGACAACTCAGTAAACTGCACGCAGATCTAGAAATTGTGCTGCAAAAGTAGCAGTTTCTTCAAAAAATTGGCCTATAGAATGCCTGGAAATGGTAAACGCACGCGCTTGTGGCAGGATAGTATCATGGGGAAAGAACCCCTGGCAAAAAATGAAAACATAGAAGAACTCAGAGCCTGGTTGGAAAGAGCAGGAGTAAACAACTTATATGACCTCTCGAAATTGGATCAGCGTGGAGAGTGGGCAGGTTGGGATTTTCACGGAATTCCAGCCCGTTTAGCCCTGCAACAAACCATGCTTGAAGATCTGTTGGAGGATGTCGCCCCTGTCAACAGATCCATGAAAGACAGCTGGGGATGGGGCAAGACAGGGGTATACACCACAGTAGAAGGATACAGCTCATTGCAGGCCTCAAGAAACAGCAGTCAAAGTCCGGCTTTCTGGAAAAACGTTTGGGAACCGCTAGCCATTCCAAAAGTGAACTTCTTCTTCTGGACCCTGGTGCACAATAAGATTTTAACGAGAGATAATCTGGAAAAAAGGAACATAGCGGGGCCACACAGGTGTGCGTTATGCAGCAATAATTCTGAAACAGCCCAACACCTTTTCATCGATTGCAATTTTGCTAAGGAGGCCTGGGGCCTCATGCTACAGGACTTTCAGATCACAATCCCACCTCAGAACTCGGTTGCGGAACTCTTCGCCTCTTGGAGCTGTATTTATCCTCATCGAATTCCTTCCAAGTCTTTCTGGCGCAAAATCTGGACAACCATCCCCAAATATGTATGTTGGCAAATTTGGCTGGCACGTAATCAACAGATTTTTAAGGAGGTGTGTCTCTTCCCAATGCAAGTAATGGCAAAAGCCAAATCTTCCCTCCTGGAAGTTGCCCAACAATAGTATTTTAAAGAGAACCACCTGTTACAGCCAGAGGAAAAGAAGTGGCTAAGCCCACTTGAGCCATATCCGAGTAAGCAACTTCTTCCACCAAAATCAATCAAACTAGAATGGCGTATAAGAGATGATGATGACAAATTTCAGACTTGGTGGCGAACTAAGAATATATCCACAATTTTCTTTGATGGGGCGTCCAAAGGAAACCCTGGTGCAGCTGGCACTGGGGGGGTCATCTATTCTCCAAATGGGACCGCAAGAGATTGTTTTTGCTGGGGATTAGGTCAGAAATCCAACAACCAAGCTGAGTTGGTAGGGCTTATCAAAGCTTGTCTTATTGCCAGAGAAAAAGGTATCAAAGACCTTCAAGTCTTTGGAGACTCGGAGATAATAATAAAAATCTTAAACACAGAGTCACGGTTCAACAACGCAAGCCTTAATAAAACCTTGGACAGATTGAAGAGAGTCCTCCTAGGCTTCAACTCGTGCAAGTTTTATCATATTCTAAGAATGTCAAAAAGGGAAGCTGATCAGTTGGCGAACAAGGGCAACACACTTATGAAAGGTCTGTTAATTGTGAACAATGAAAGCTTCTTCCATATCCCCTGAGAATGGTGTAATCCATAAGTAGAGGCAGCTAGAAGACAACATTGTAATGAGGGTTGCTCCGGCAAAAACCCATTTTTTCAGTTAATAAATCCTATATCCGTTACAGTTAAAAAAAATAATACAATTACATGCTTATTGTTCCTTCCTTTTGAGAATTCAAGAAAATCTCAGGAACCATTAACAATATCAACAGCATGTGGTCTCGTGGATTCAATTCTCAGAACACCCCTGCCACCCATAATGTGTTCCTTCTTTTGATAGAGAGTCATTTTTCCGAATTAACTCGACTACAAATTGTTGTTCCCTCAATAATTCATCAAAATAGTTTACAAGTTATTTTTTAGTGTATAAAGGAAAATTCAAAATATTCTCAGCAAAATTCAAGATATTTTCATATTAAATATGAAAGAAAATTCATATTAAATATGAATGTATATGTTGCTTCTAAATATTTGAAGAATTTGACCAAATCTATCAAATTCAAAACTTTTGTCATAAATCACTAAATTTGCTATTTTCAACAGTATAACATTCTAAAATCATTTTTGAAAAGTTTCCAGAAAAAATTAATTAATTTAATTGTATATTTTCTTTTGTCATCTTATTAGTCCACCAAAGGTCTGGCACTATAGCAATGAGTTTGCCTTTGACTCTGTATTAGTTTATTGTTGACTTTTAAATTTATGTGTTATATGCAATGTGTAACATAGGAAATCAATATATGTATTTTCTTTAATAATAATAAAAAAAAAATCTAAAATTTAATTGGCTGATATCTTTGAAGTGTTACACAATTAATGAATTTGATAGTTTAACGAGAAAGGGAGGGAGCATGTTGTTTGCCTGTCTTTATTAGGGTCGACTGCACTGCAAAAATCTTATCTCTTGCATGTGCTATAGACCTAATTTCCCTCGATGTGAAGCATATGTAGAAGAATAGGAGCCCAGTTGTTCAGCAATTGCAATGTGAGGTCTGAAAGCTTGGTCTCGAATTCGAGCACTTGCCTCGGTATTGGCAATCTAAGCACCTTTGAGAGCAGGGTGGATTCGTTCTACATGAAGTTGAACTGCAACGGATCTCGCCTGAGAGATTTTCAATGTAATAAATGCTTGAGGGCCATGACAATGGTGATCGGTTCCCTGGATAAAGGGTCCAGAATATTTTAACCAGAAAAGTATTATGCAAGTTTGAAAATACAGTTTGAATCTTGTTTATAGCTCAGGTTTGGATGGCAGTCTCGAAAGCCAAGTAATAAAGACTTGGAGAACCCGGGTCCCTCCAGCTCGAAGCAGGGCTTTCAGACTATCCAACGAGCATTTGCGAGTCAAGAATACATCAAGGCTTCGCAGTTTAGCTTGAATATTGCGAGTTTTATGAGGAGATATGGGTGGTATGACGAGCTCATTGTCTTCTTGTTGGCCACGCTTCCTATTATGGAGCTCAGAGGTACGTAAAGTTTTAATGGGGGCGGGGCTGGGTTCGATTCTCTGGAAAAAATTTTACACGGTTTCCTTGATTCTGAGCAGTCTGTATGCGCGTAGAATCTTCGAATCCAAGGGAAACTTAAAAACATGGTCTATACGTCTAGTGATGAGGCACATGATATCTGTGCAGAATAAATTAGAATTTTGAGGAGCACTAATATTGGTTGTAGATTCTTCATTCTCCATTGGCCATGACAATCTTGCATGGGAGAGTTTCATGCTCGATTCTCCTCATGAGCCAAACTGTTAAACTATTCTACGGAATTGTAGTTCTCTTGACAATCATTACTCTGTAAGCTCCCTTAACCGTATTGAACCGCCGTCAGCTCATTCGGAAACCAACCAACCGGAACCGTATTCCCCTTAACCGTATTGAACCGCCGAAACCAACCGGAACTGTATTCAACTGCCACAGCTCATTCGGAAACCAACAGGATGTAACTGTTTTCTTTTTGGGAGCTTCTGGAATGGTCCATTACTCCATCTACGGTTCTCTACCTAGATATGTGGAACAGTTAACACATAGCCAACATAAGCTTGATGGAAGCTTGGCTATAAAGACTTTTGTTTGGTCCCCAAGCTTGCTTAATTCAATCAATTCCCTTCAGTCTTACACCATCAATCAAAGTGAGCAGAGCTTGGAAGTGCCATACGGAAAAAAAAATTAGTGGGGAACTGGGAAAACTTCTACAACAATTAGTCAAACTCAAGCAACATCAATGACCGGAGGTATGATCCATTTGGCATCTAAATTTCGATTCTTTTGAAGAGTTTTTATTTTGCATATTTTAGAATCGAGTTAAAGCTAACATTTGGTATCAGAGCTATTTTATCTCTGCCTTGGTGTTTTGGAGAAAGACAGGTTTATTCTGTCTCGGTGCGTCCCTATTGAGTTTTCCTTGCATTTTCTCTGCACATTTTAATGCATATTGTTGTACGTCTATCCATATTAAGATGGCATAACCATACATTTCTGTCCGTCTTTCTTTTATAATTTGGTTGTACGTTTTTAAATGAAATTGTTGTGCTCTATACAGAGAGGTTTCATTGCATTGTTGTGCGTCTTTAGGTTATTTTACTATATGTTTTTCCCTAAGGAGAATAGGATCTGTACACTTTGCTTCTGAGTCACACAATAGTTAGAAGCCAAGGGGCATAGTTTTATGTCATATTTAGTAGTTTTAGATAGGAATTGCTTGATGCACTCCTTCGTTGTTATTACATGTAAATGTGCTTGCAATCTGAGTGATCTTTTATGGTCATTAAAATAATTTCTTTCTTAACCTCTAATTAAAAACATGCTATTTTGAATGAGTATACATCGGTGAATGTTATGCATGAATATTGTAGTTTTATTTATGCAATTTATAATTATTCTCATATCAAGTTAATTTTATGCATAAAAGAAATAATGTCTAGTGATCCATATCATTTTTTTTTATTAGAGAATAGCCACAACATCTCTAATTAAATAATATTATATATTATGATTGATTAAGATCATGTAAAGAATATTTAGACATTAATTGTAATTAATTATACTAAATATAGTAAATTTTATCCCACATAAATTTTTATTATATTTATATATAATTAATTAGGATAAAACATCAAATTATTCATAACTTACCCACAAGACTTATGAATTGATAGTTTTATCATAAAGTTCAAATTGAATCTGCTTGAATTGAAAATTTAGCCCACAGACAATTTTTATGTCATTAGATTCAAATTTAAGCATGAATTTACATTGGTAAAGCATGAAATTTTATTTTTTAGCTGGCCTCAATTTTAACGTAAGCGTGTGATCTTTAATTTTATGCAGTTGTACAACCTGCAAATTTCTCTGAAATTCATTGTGATATCCCTGAACTTAAGGGAGATAACTATAAGGTCTAGAAGGAGAGAGTTCTCCTTCATTTGGGGTGGATGGACATAGATTATGCTATTAGGAAAGATGAACCACCAACACTCACTAATACTAGCACTACAGCGGACATCACGCTTTATGAGCGATGGGAGCGATCTAATCGCTTAAGCATGATGTTCATTAAGACTAAAATTTCAGCTGGTATTCGTGGTTCCGTTGATCAGCATGAAAAGGTCCGAGACTTGCTGAAAGCCATTGATGATCAATTCATCACTTCAGACAAGGCACTAGCAAGCACCCTAATCATG
>ML805206.1:52019-86019 GCA_009831015.1 Picea engelmannii | reverse complement strand
TTCGACTTGGAGTTGCAACAAATGGATGTGAAAACGACATTTCTCAATGGAGATCTAGAGGAGGAGGCTTACATGAAACAACCTGAAGGATTCCCCTCTAGTGATGGTGAGCAATTGGTTTGCAAACTCAAGAAATCCTTATACGGTTTAAAACAAACATCCCGCTATTGGTATTTGAAATTCCATAATGTAATTTCTTCTTTCGGTTTTGTAGAAAACATTATGGATCAATGTATATACTTGAAAGTTAGTGGGAGTAAAATTTGTTTTCTTGTTTTATACGTGGATGACATTTTGCTAGCAACCAATGATAAGGGTTTGTTGCATGAGGTGAAACAATTCCTCTCTAAAAATTTCGATATGAAGGATATGGATGAGGAATCTTATGTCATTGGCATTACGATCGATAGAGACAGATTTCGAGGCATCTTGGGTCTGTCTCAGGAAACCTATATTAATAAAATTTTAGAGAGATTTCAGATGAAGGATTGTTCACCAAGTATAGCTCCCATTGTGAAGGGTGATAGGTTCAATTTGAACCAATGCCCGAAGAACGATTTTGAAAGGGAACAAATGAAGAACATTCCATATACTTCTGTTGTCGGAAGCCTAATGTATGCTCAGGTCTGCACAAGACCCGACATTGCATTTGTTGTGGGAATGTTGGGACGATATCAGAGTAATCCAGGTATAGACCACTGAAGAGCTGCAAAGAAAGTAATGAGGTACCTTCAAGGAACCAAAAACTACATGCTTATGTATAGATGGACGAACAATTTGGAAGTAATTGGCTACTCAGATTCTGACTTTGCTGGATGTGTTGATTCACGCAAATCAACATCGGGATACACTTTTATGATGGTCGGTGGAGCTGTATCATGGAGGAGTGCCAAACAGACCTTGATTGCCACTTCCACTATGGAAGCCGAGTTCGTCTCCTATTTTGAGGCTACTTTACATGGTGTATGTCTTAAGAGTTTCATTTCTGGGCTTAGAATTATGGATTCTATCTCCAAGCCATTGAGAATGTATTGTGACAATTCAACTGTTGTTTTTATGGCTAAAAACAACAAAAGTGGGAGTCAAAATAAACACATCGACATTAAGTATTTAGCCCGAAGGGAACATGTTAAAGAAAATAAAGTGGTCATTGAGCACGTCAGCACTGAGTTGATGATTGTTGATCCTTTGACTAAGGACATGCCACCATTTAAATTCAAGGAGCATGTAATGAATATGGGACTTGGTTCCATTATGTAGTTTCTCATTGTATGGACAATGTTATTTTAATGAAATTCTTAATTATTGTGATGTTTTCCTCATATTTATGGGCACCTTAATTTGATTTGAGAGAATTCATCTGTGTAGGACCAAGAATAAACATAAGGTTTATTCATTAAGAAATTGTTGCCACATAAATTATAAAAGAAATAAATACATAGTAATACATGGAAGATAATACTCGTCATAAGAGGACTTATTGCCATGATTCATGTATCTATTACTTAATATAGATTATCAATAGGTTTTAAGATGAGACATTAAGATTGGAAGTATGGACCAAGTGGGAGAATTTAAGCTCCCTTAACCGTATTGAACCGCCGTCAGCTCATTCGAAAACCAACCAACCGGAACCATATTCCCCTTAACCGTATTGAACCGCCGAAACCAACCGGAACTGTATTCAACTGCCACAGCTCATTCAGAAACCAACATGATGTAACTATTTTCTTGTTGGGAGCTTCTGGAATGGTCCATTACTCCATCTACGGTTCTCTACCTAGATATGTGGAATAGTTAACACATAGCTAACATAAGCTTGATGGAAGCTTGGCTATAAAGACTTTTGTTTGGTCCCCATGCTTGCTTAATTCAATCAATTCCCTTCAGTCTTACACCATCAATCAGAGTGAGCAGAGCTTGGAAGTGCCATACGGAAAGCAAAATTAGTGTGGAACTGGGAAAACTTCTACAACAATTAGTCAAACTCAACCAGCATCAATGGCCGGAGGTATGATCCATTTGGCATATAAATTTCGATTCTTTTGAAGAGTTTTTATTTCGCATATTTTAGAATCGAGTTAAAGCTAACATACTCTTCATTCACAGATTTGTAAGGCACAGTAAGTTACGTGCCACCACAATGTTAACTAGACAGAAGGAAGGAAGTTCGAGAGAAATCTGGATACAGTCATGAATATGCTTATTACAGACACGTCCCAAACAAGGTTTAACACTTTTGAGTATGGCCAAAGTCCTGACCAAATATATGGCCTCCTACAATGTCCGGGAGACACGACAGGCGACCAGTGCTCCAATTGTTCACAACAAGCAAACAATTCTCTTCGACAAAACTGTGGGAATGCAGCCGTCGGTTTAATTTGGTTTGATTTCTGCTTTTTATGTTACGAGAACTATAGTTTCAACGGACAATTGGATACTATTGATGGATGGTATCTTTGGACTACTCAGAATGTCTCAGCTAGCCCTGATGTCTTTAATCAGGCTCTTGACAACCTATTCACCAAGTTGTTAGCTGAAGCAACATCTGGATCTAAATTATATGCTTCTGGAACAACTAGAAAGATTTACGCTCTGGTCCAGTGCATCAGAGATATATTTATTGACAGTTTCACAAAATGTCTGTCAATTATTATATTTATATTATATTTATTATCTAATATATATATTAGTGTCAATTTAATATATTAATCATAATTGACATTAACTTGTGCATTTAGTTATATTAAGTTTTATTTTTCAACATGTATTTCCTAATTAACTCGGTAGGGACTGCGTTGCCATGCATCCTTTGTTAATTATTGTTTTCATTGTAAGTGATTTTGACTTTTAAAAGACATCCTATGTTAAAATGAATTAAGTGATTCATTGAAATTACCAAAACATGGTCTTACTTAATAAATATTAGAGCAATAGTAGGTTATTGAAGAAAAAGTTTTAGAGTGGATTGATGATGTTGTTATCTTTGCTATTCAACATTTTCAATTTTTCGACAAACACACTGTAATCTTATTCTTTTAACATAAAATGTGGCATTTCAATACATAATTATATTATATGTAATTGTACTCAATTCATTTAACACTATAATTGTAAGGGAGAACGTGAGGAATCACTTCCACGAGTATCACTCCTCTTCATTATGCTTGAAAACACACCAATAAAGGAAAACACACATATTAGTGACCTTAGTATCATTGATGGAAAGTAAGGCTAACTGGAAAAGATCTCTATAAACTAACTAGCAATAAAGTTTTTAAGGCATCTCAGAACTCAAGGTCTAAATTCTATGGCCATTACATAGTTCCTTAGTTCACTACATCCCTTCAAAAGAGGTCTAAAAATATATTTTTACATCCATGTGCTTTTAAGACTAGTTCCAATCCACATTCCATGTTTCTCATCACTTACAACTTTTATTTTTGCATTCATGTACTTTTAAGACTAATACCAAACCCCATTACCTGTATCTCATCACTTACAACATTTGAAGTAGTTTTGCAACGTAGATTTCAAATGACCATTGAAGAGCATTGTTGTGTTATAAAAACAACAATAGAATTACATAAGCTATATGGTCACCACCCTAAATATGAGAAGCGTTTTATATCCATTCATTAAAATAAACACAACCATGATGTTCAAAGAAATAAACCAAAATGAATAGCCAAGATATAAGACTTAAAATCACTCAAGTGTGGTACTCACCTGAAAATACATGTCAAATGTTAGCAATGTCACAGACATAAATTTCAAATACGAAGCCATTAATAGAGAAATATCCTTAAATAAACATATCATCTCAACCAATGTACTCAAAACTCCACATGAATTGAGATGAGCTTCAAGAAATTCCCACCACAAGAATATTTCACCTTTAGTTTGATTCTGATTGTACTAAAAGCAAGTAACCCCACCTCCTCTACCCCTCCTCGGTGTCCTTCTGAACCCAATTTATTCCACTTAGAAATGATGAATCTAAGTGCAAGCATAAACCCATATAACACAAGAAGTCCAAGTGAGGCCCAAAACTTGTTTAGTTTCCTCTTTTATTGGGTTTCACGAGGACATGGATGTTGGGTTGTTATATTCTTTGCAGTAAAGTTGAGTCGAGGTGGATCGACACAGAGAGAAAGTTGAAGGTCGAAGTGACTGGGCAAAGTTGAAGTCCAAGTAATCGACAACAAGTCGAAGAGGTCAGCCGACAAGAGGTCAACAGGAGGTCGAGTCGCAACTGACTGAAAACTGAATGGAAGCCAACTAGTAGTCGATTGGTAATCCGACCGGTAGTCGAGTGTAGCAGAATCCCGATATTCACGAGAATTGTAGCTAATGATATGTGTGGATCTATAATAGTTTTTGGGTGCCTTTCTTTAGGGTTTTTCCTACTATAAAGCCTATAAATAAGGTATGTTGTGATACTGTAAAAGCTAATCAATAATATTTAGATCAATATGACATATGTTGTTGGTCATGTAGATGTAAGTCAAATTAGCTATAGAGTTGTTCTTGTGTAAAGCAAGAAGGTATGATGTCGATTGTGTCTTAGGTGTAGACCAAGGTTAGGCATGTAACCTTTTATTCTGAATGAATAAGACAACAAGAGAGCAATATGCTCAATGAATGTTGGTTTTCCCAAGGTAAAATCTATGTCATCTATGTGATTGTTTTGTCATTTACTTTCTTGTTTAAATCTGACTTCTTCTCTTCTATTAGGTTTAGTGTGGAAGTATAATTTCTTAACATGTGGTATCAGAGCTTAGTTTGACAATATTGGATATGAGCTAAACCCTCGGTCTAGTAAGAGTCATAAGCCAAAGATCTTTAAAAGTTGTGTCTGAAAGAATGGAAAGTAGTTCGAGGATAGAGATCGAAAAATTCAATGGCTAAAATTTTTAGCTTTGGAAGCTTAAAATTGAAGATCTCCTCGTAGATCGAGAACAATGGGCAACAGTATGTCTAGGTACCATTCTGACATGTATGTTGAGGGAAGAATAGGAGAAACTAGAAAGAAAGGCAAGGAGTATGATTCGATTGTGTCTTGCAAATTCGATGTTGTTGAATATCTCATGTGAAGACTCAACCAAGAAACTGTGGGACAAGTTGGAAAGCTTGTACCAGTCGAAATCCTTGGTAAATAAGTTGTTCCTTAGAAATAAATTATATCTTCTAAGGATGAGTGATGGAAATTCGGTAATTGAGCATTTGAATGTATTTAATACCATAATAAGCCAGTTATTGTATGTAGATATAAAAATCATTAAGGAGGAGAAATATATTAGTTGACTATGTTCTTTTCCAGACTCCTGGGATAGCTTAATCGTGGCTATAGGGAGTAATTCAACCACATTAGTGCTAGAAGATGTGGTTGCATCTCTACTGTCAGAAGAAATGAGAAGGAAGAACATGGAAGGATCGACCAAAGCTACTTTAATGGTAAGAGGTCGATCGATTGACACAGATAAAGGAAAATTCTCTTGTGGAAAGTCTAAGTCAAAGGGTAGATCTAAATCCCTTGCTCAATCAATGAGAAAATGTTGGAAATGTGGTAAAGTTGGGCATTATAAAAGGGACTGCAAGTTGAAGGAAATGGAATTCAGTACAAGATCCAATGAGAAGAATTCGACTGAGAGAAAGACTATTTCAGATAAGGGAGACGACATGTATCTAGCGTTGACCAGTACACAGTCGGATAAAGATGTTTGGTTGATCGACTTAGCAACATCCTATCATATGACACCACATAGAGAATGGTTATGTGAATATGAACGATATGAAGGAGGAGATATGTTCTTGGGGGACAACTCAACAACCAAAATTGTTGGACGGGGAAGAGTCTGACTAATATTGCAGGATGGGAGGAGTAGAACCCTTCCAGGTGTGCTACGTATTCTATATTTGGAAAGAAACTCGACATTTGTCAGTAAGATGAGCGATGCAGAAGTGCACACTCTATTTCAAAAGGATACGTGAAAAATGGTCAGAGGTGTGATAGTCTTAAAGAAAGGAGTTTGGATTTGAACCATGTACAAGTTATTAGGGAATGTTGACTTGATTGGATGCAACAACATTGATGTTCCTAAATTCGACTCGATTTCAACTTGACTCAACTCATATTTGGCTAAGTAGATTCCAACCGACTCGACAAGTCTTTGTCAAAATCAACCCTACAATGTTATGGCACAAAAAGATGGGACACATTGGAGAAAAAGGACTTTGAGTTATGTGAAATAAAGGTATGGTCGAGGATTTCCCTGAATGTAATTTAGAAGTCGATTTATGTGAACATTGTATATATGGAAAACAAAATTAGGTGATGTTTCCATCCGAAGCGACAAGGGCAAAGGGGATTCTAGAATTGGTTCATAGTGATGTGTTTGGCTCTGTAACAGTGCCTTCACTTGGTGGATCCCTATATTATGTCTCCTTCATAGATGATTTATCCAGGAAGACATGGATATATTTCATGAGGAAGAAATCAAAGGTTTTCGAGAAATTCAAAGAGTTTAAATCTCTTGTAGAAAACCAAACAGATAAGAAGATAAATGTGTTGAGAAATGACAATGGTGGTGAATTTTGTGGAAAGGATTTTGAGCATTTCTACAAGCAATGTGGCATAGCACGCCAAAATACCACACCATATACCCCACAACAAAATGGAGTTGCTAAAAGAATGAACAGAACATTGATGGACAAGGCAAGGAGCATGCTCAGTGGTGTTGGGATCACATAAGAATTTTGGGCAGAGGCAATTGACACTGTAAAATATCTGGTGACTGTCTCCTTCGTCGTTCTTAATCGAATCAAATCCACATGAGGTATGGTCTGGTAAGAAGCCTTCACTTTCACATCTCAAAGTATTTGATTGTGATGCATTTGTTCATGTTCCCAAGGAAAAGAGGAGCAAGTTGGACAAGAAGGTAGCCAACTGTATTTTCATTGGACACAAAGAAGGAATAAAATAATATAAGCTATGGGATCATGCATCAAGGAAAATAGTGTATAATCGAGATGTGGTCTTCAAAGAAGTCAGAGGGAAGTCTGAGTCCGAAGTGGTTCAAATAGAGAAAAATCTAGAGAAGGTAAGGTTTGAACTAAGGAATGAAGACAGTGATTTAGATGAGTTGATTGAATCAGATGAAGAGGTCGAACAACCGACCTCGGTTGTTAGGAGGTATGAACGAGTAAGAAAACGAGTTGAAAGGTATAGTATTCTCGACTTTTGTGATGCATTTGTGTTAATTTCCATTGATGATGAACCCAAGTCAATCAGGGAGGCAGTCGAATTAGCAGAGGGTAAACTTTGGAAGGATGCCATGATCAAATAAATGGAATCCTTGCATGAGAATGAGATGTGGGATTCGGTAGAATTACCCAGTGGAAGAAAGTTGGTCCATATCAAGTGGGTATTCAAGAAGAAGACGAACACAACTGGTCAATTCGAGAAATTCAAAGCTCGACTGGTAGCGGAAGGATATTATCAAGTCGAAGGAGTCGACTTCGGTGGGATTTTTTCCCCTTTTTCAAAATTAACTTCCATTAGAGTACTAATGTCTATGGCTGCAACATTTGATCTTGAAATAGAGCAAATGGATGTGAAGACAACATTCCTACATCGGGACATGGAAGAAGAAATCTACATGAAACAACCTGAAAAGAAAGGGGCAAGAAGAGCTAGTGTGAAAATTGAAAAGATCCCTTTATGGTCTAAAGTAATCACCAAGGATGTGGTATCAAAATTTTGATACATACATCCTTAGTCTGGGATTTGTGAGAAGCAAAGTTGATCACTACATATATTCCAAGGAGAAGGTGGGCGTTTCATATATGTAGCATTATATGTCGATGGCATGTTGCTGATAAGAAACATCATGGACACAATAAAGGACGTGAAGAAGCAGTTATCCTCTAAGTTCGACATGGAGGATCTCAGTGCAACAAACTTCATCTTGGGGATGCAGGTCAAAAGAGACCAGGTAGCTAGAAACCTCTGGTTGAATCAAAATAAATATATTGAAACAATTTTGAAATGTTTCTACGTGCATGATTACAAACCTGTAAAGTTTCCAATTTCCGTGGGAGCAAGGTTAACTGATAAATAGTGTCCAAATACACACGAATAAATAGAGGACATGGTATGTGTTCACTATGCAAGTGTTGTTGGTAGTCTAGTGTATGCAATGGTCTGCACTCGACCAGACACTTCCCATGTAGTGGAAGTGTTAAGAAGATACATGTTGACACCTGGAAATGAACATTAGACAACTACCAATAGAGTATTCAGGTATTTGTGTGGCACAAATTTTTTTATGCTACCAAGGAAAACCTAGAGATGACAATGAAGTAAATGTACATGGCTTTGTCGACGTCGATGAGGCTGGAGATCTAGATCGACAAAGGTCGACGATGTTAGAAAAAGAGGATCACAAAGCAATAATATAAAATAGATGTGGAAATAAAACACAAAAGATACACAATACAATAGAGACATAGATATACATGGTTCACCCAATATGGGCTACGTCCATTAGAGAAATTGTTAGTCCCTTTTTTATTATTATCCATCAAATGAAGGGATACAACGTACAACACACCCGTTGTAACTTCCTATTATTTTCTCACAGTATCCTCTCTCAGAACAAAATATTCACTCTCATACATAGCCACAATACAATTCCCTCATACATAAAAGAGGGTTTCCTTCTAGGGAAAAAAACCCTAACATAACTTCTACCATTAGATCTGCAACCTAATGATGAACAATTCAGATTGACTATGAAATTACAATATTTTAGAGGGAAATTACCCCAAAAATTTCTCTTTGGGGGCGCTGCCCTCGAACCCTCTCCAGGGGGGGATTTAATGAATTTCTCAACCGCCCCCCCCAAGACCCCCTAGTGACAGATGTGGGGGGGAAAGCCCCCCAACATCTCCTCATCAGGAACTTGGATCCAAACACGACTGAAACAAGTCCTTTGAATCAAGAAGATAATCGAGCTCCACAACCAACAAACTAGTGGATGCGTGTTCAAGAAGTTTGATGGAGCAATCAGCTGGATGAGTAGGTGACAGACGATCGTAGCCTTGTCAACAATAGAAGCTGAATACATGGCAACCACTCATGGAATAAAATAAGCAGTATGGCTACAACGAATGTGTTCAGGGATTGGGTTTGAGAAGAGAGCTATAAAGATAAATTGCGACAGTCAAAGCACAATATTTATGACAAAGAACCCAACATATCATTCAAAGGATAATCATATTTATGTACACTACCAATTCATAAAAGACATGGTGGAAAGCAACAAGGTGTTGTTGGAGAAATTAGACATGTTGGAAAACATAGCAGACTCTTTGACCAAGTTTGTGAGTGTTGTGAAGTTCTCTTGGTGTAGAGAGGCAATGGGCATTGTTTCCCTGGGTCTGTGAACAAAAGTTCAGGAAACTCTCGGTTTAATAAAGAAGGCAACAAGTGGGAGAATGTTGGGTTGTTACATTTTTTGTAGTAAAATTTGAGTCGAGAAGGATCTATTGGGAGAAAAAGTAGAAGGTTGAAGTGTTTGACCAAGCAAAGTCGAAGTCTAAGTAATCGAGAGCAAGTCGAAGAGGTCAATAGGAGTTTGTGTGGAGACCAACTAAAAAACGAATAGAGGTCGACTGGTAGTTGACTGTAACAGAATCTCGAGATTTGTGGGATTTGTAGCCAATGATTTGCGTGGATATGTAACCATTTTTGGGCACCTTTCTTTAGGGTTTTGCATATTGTAAAGCTTATAAATAAGGCATGCTGTAATATTGTAAAAGCTAATCAATAATATTTAGATCAATGTGACAAATGTTGATGGTCATGTAGATGTAAGCTGAATTGGATACAAAGTTGTTCTTGTGTAAAGCAATAAGGTATGATTTCGATTGTGTCTTAGGTGTAGAGCAAGGTTAGGCATGTAACCTTTTATTCTGAACGAATAAGACAACAAGAGAGCAAGACTCTCAAGGAATGTTGGTTTTCTTGTTTGGGTTTCCAGGGTAAATTCTCTATGTTCTGTGTGATTTCTTTGTCATTTACTTTCTTTTTTAAATATTTCTTCTTCTCTTCTATTAGGTTTAGTGTGGAAGTATAATTTATTAACAAGGGAATGGAGAAAAAGGTCAAGAAATAAATAGAAAATAAATAAATCTATCTGAAAAATTCACATAAACTAGTAGGATAAGAATGACATTAACAAGTCTATCAACAACAACAATTGGAAAGAGAAAGCAACATTGGATAAATGTACAGAGACTAAACAATCAATAATTATGCCCTACAAGCTCCAAATGGCTATGTCTAACTTCTTTGGTTTTCCCTGCTCCATATAAGAGAATGGATTGTTTCTTCTCACAAGATAACATAAAACTCTTATGATTATCTTCACTTAGCCTACCTTGCTAGGGTTATATCATAGACAACTCCCAACATTGGAATCTTCAATGTAATTACTTAAGATTTGCAATACTATTGGCTATGGGAAATCTAACCACTAGAGTCTTGGTCATCCCATCTCTAATAAGGATGTTGAGAGTGCCTTTAGACATATGAGGCTTGCAACCAACAATCCTCAGTAGTGGGGATGGGTACCAACTACTCAACAACATCAAGCAGAAGAGACCTTGCAAATCCCACATGAATCTGCACGTACCCAATAACAAGCACTTGACAACATTGTCCAAGAATGAATCCATAATCAAGTCCTTGAAGGGAATGATATTTCACACCCATCATCTCCAAAGGATGTAGCTCAATTTATTAAAGGATGCATACTTTCTTGTACCAACAAGCCTAGTAACAAAAAACAAGGTTTATACCATCCCCTACTTATACTTACTAGAACTCGGGAGAACATCTCCACAGATTTCATGGGTGGTTTTCCAAAAACAAGGAAGGGACATGACTGTTTGTTTTTTATAGTTAATAGGTTTAGCAAGATGTGCATTCTCATGCTTTGTAAAATGATCTTAAAGGGACAAAGATGCAATAAACACGTTCTTTGAGAAAAAAAGGTCTAGGTGCTCTTTGGGATACCAAGGAGCCTCGTCTCATATAGAGATATTGGATTCTCTAGTGCCTTTTGGACTATACTTTGGGAGAATATGGACACCAAGTTGAAGAGATCCACAAATTTCAATCGATAGATAGATGGGCATACTGAAGTAGTGAATAGGACATTAGTTCAACTTTTGAGGGGTTACAATAAAAAACATCCAAAAACCTAGGATGAAAATTTGATTTATATTCACCTCTCTTATAATGAAGCAGTCCATACTTCTACTAGTAAGTTCAGTTTTGAAACTTACTTTTTGTGTTTCGCACCTTTACCGTTAAATGTTGTATATGGAAAACAAGGAAGAATGAGGGGAGACAACATGGGAGAATAATTAAAGGCTAAAACATTTGTTGATAATATCAAGCATATCCATTTTCAAGTACATGAGACATTGAGGAAGTCACATAAAAAGTACAAGGCATGGCATGATTAACACATAATTGAGAAAACATTCAAGGTGTGAGAAAGGGTTTGGTTGTGTCTAAACAAAGAAATGTTTCAGGGTCCTAGTAAGAAGATCAAGGCTCCATGGTATGGTCCTGTTATCCCCGATATCTAGGGATAACTAGGAGATCATGTCTCGAGGCCCACAGGTCCTAGACATGAAGTATCGAGAGCAGGATTGACCTGAGCATGGCCCTGGAGGGCCCATCTTTCTTCTCCTTCGCCAGATTTGTCCTGTCAGTAGTAGCGGTTTCCATCACCACCGGCTTGGACTTGCATCGGAAAGGACTCTTGCTCCATGAGGTAATTGGTCCGAGGTATCATGGTATGTGTCATGTTTGATCATTATAACCTTCTTATATATGCATTAGGTGTCGTTCATTTCTGATGACTGCTTGGATCTTACACTAATCCACTTGACCATTGTTGGGGTGATTGATGGGGTGACTTAGCAAGCTGATGTTCATGGGTTTTGGTTAGCCACCAAGGGGGATTTCCAGAGCCATCGTCCGCTCCCACCATTTTATCATTTTACATCTTACACCCCGCACATCTATCCCATTCCCCTAGTCCAGCCATTAGGATGACCTTTGAGGGTTACACTTTGTCTTGTGGGAAGAAGGGGCTAAAGGCCCAGGGGGTAAAAGCAGCTGGTAAAAGATAAAATCCATAGGTAATAAAACCTAGAGATGCTTCGCCCAGGGGATCCCCGAGAAGGCAATAAAAGGCCTCTTGATAAGAAACTAAAGGGACCCTAAGAAAAATAATAAAACAAGACCTAACCAAGAGGATGGGAGGTCTCATCACGAGCCGACCCATTATGTTCGTAGGTATCCAACAGCATGACATTGCCACTATCTGGTCACCATGCCAGGGCAGTGACCTTTGGTTGCATGGCCAAGGGAAAGGGGGTCTCATCACGAGCCAACCTTATCATCCCTGCGAAGATACCAGTGGGTAACACTGTCAGCTCTGGTCACCACGCCAAGGAAGTGTCCTTTGGTCAGACCTTGAAGTAAAAAAGAAAGAAAAGCAATAAATAAAAGATAAAGGCAATAAAGGGCTTGGAAAAAATGCATCCATGATGGGTACAACTCGCCTCCTACAAAGGCACCCACAGACAACACCTGCCCTTGGTCTTACTGTGACTGGACATCCCTAAACCATATCATCTCATAAAACATGGCTTGAATGATCCTCTGAGGAAACTTTTCATCTCTTGTGGGTATCACCCCAATAGGTTTTTCTGTCGGTTTCTTTAGCTTTATATAGTAGATCTGTGCAATGTATTTGAGCTCTTAGATGATATGTTAGGAATTTCATGCATGTATTTGATAACTTTAATGATGAAATATGATTTGCATTGCTATGATCCTGAGGACTGATGAGCCCATGGAGGGCGTAGTGTTTGATGTGCAAGACCATACCCGGAGGACAGGTACCAGTGGACCGGTACACATGGGGATATGATTAGTTCGGACCTCCATGGGGTTGAAGAGCCCATCAGATGGTTGCTGGGATGGCAGAGGCAGGACAACGTCATAATGAGCCCTTGCACGAAGAAGACAGAAGGACGTCCTTACCAGGACACTTTAGCAAAGATCGACCTAGGGGGGATCACCCACTGCAGATGAGAGGATGGCTTTGATGGACAGGATGCCACTCAGGGCAGGCTGGACGTTTTCTGGAGCATGTGGCAGTGTGCTGGGATCATTTTGGCACATGTGGCAGCTTGCAGGAGCCCTAGAAGGGCCAACGTTTTGCCTTTTGGATGCTGATCTTGCCCAAAAAGGGCCAACGTCCCCCTCAAAGGGGCTTGACGTCTCCCTTTTAGCTCATAATTATGACATTTTAGCATTTAATGTGACAAATAATGTAATATTGTTAAGTCAGCCTTGTCGGCTGTTTTAATGACCTGTTTTTGTAATTAGAGGTCATAAGGATGATATAAATAAAGGACGTTGAGCCTCATTTTGAACATAACACAACTCACTCTCTTGTGAGAGGAATATTTTTAGTCTTTTGTCTTTGTATTTGGATCTTGGAGTTGAGGCGCTACACTTGTGGAGGATCATCTTTGGCATATTTATGGTGTTTTCTATCATTGGAAGGTGTTACAACTAGGGTTTGATAAGCTCTTCTTTGATTTGTAAGTGTTTTTCTCATACAAAACTTCTTGATTGAATGNTTGTAGGATAAATCTCTTACATTTATGGTTACATTGTTATTATTTTGCTTAATCATTGAAACCCTAGGGAGCAAGCACACAAGTAGGTCCTTGCTTCATGTCCCCATGATAGAAGACTTGTTTAGCCATTGATTAAGGAGAACCTAGCCTAGCCATTGCTACACTAGGTCCCCTTTTTCTGAGTTAGTTTTGAATTATAAGTTGAAGAAGGAAGATGTCCTAGGCCTAATTAAGTTTACACCTACGGTTTTGACCTTTAGGGTTTGAAGAGCCTTGGCTCTACAACACTTTTCAACCCTAGATTTATATTTTGAAGCTAGCCGTTTTGCCAAAGAGTTTTAAGGAAAGAGGGAGGAGCATGAGGCGTTTCTTAAGCAACACCAGAATGAGCCTCCTCCCCTTAGGGTTTTGACTTTGTGGCCCTGCCATTGCAGCACTAGAAAGCCTAACCCTCTTGTCCTTAGATTTAGATCTTCCCGAGACTTTAGTCTTGCTCCTTGACTCCATTTACCCTAAGACACTAGTCTATAACTCCAACGTTGAGTCAATTGTGTTAAAACAACCTTTCAAACTTCCAAAATTTAAAACCCTAACTAACCCTAGCGACTTACTAACCCTAATTTTATGATGACGTCTAGCCTCTTTTGAACTCTTGCTTGGTATTAAAGTTGCGGCTAGGTCATCTAATGATAGACATAGAAGTGTTGAGTATTTTCATTGGCTTATTTTGCAAAATGTCCACTTCTTTGCCTACTAAACTAACCTAGAATAAAGTTGACGTCACCCCTAGTAGGCTTGACGCAACAACATTATATGTGAGCATATTTAATGCGTTGTGATAATCCAAGGATTGATTTTACTTTAAATGCTATTATCATTTTGTATTTATTGAAGAAGTAATATTATAAGCCATAACATTTTTTTTGCAATCATTGACTTCGTCAATAATTACTGCTATATGTGCTCATATATAATAAGGATAGTCATTAATTTATGAAGTACTAATCACTGTTGCACATTCTAGTTTTATTTGCCTTGTCTCGCAAACAGGTGCCTGTCTGTGGAATACCTTCTTTTGACTATCCTTCTTGGCAGTAATCTGTGAAGGGGAAAAACCTACTTTGACCTTCAAGCCTTAATCTCTTGATCTTTTTCCTTTCAATACCCCAGATTACTAGGAACGTCTCCCTTGGGATTAGCCACCCTGAATAGAAAGATCCCCCCATCGAGGTGACAGTGGGTGGGGAAGCTCCTGTTACGCCAGTTTGACTCTTCACATCAAGCTACTTAACCTATACTACAAACTGAGTGATAATAGGTCCTTTTGAAGTATGGTCCCTTGATGGTATTTTTACAAAGATTAGAGAATGAGTGTCTTGCTAAACCTATCAAATACCACAAACAAATAATCACGTCCCTTCCAAGTTCTAAGAAAGCCACTTACAAAATTTAGGGAGATTCTCTCCCTAGGTCTAGTAGGTACATGTAGGGTATAGTATAAGCCTTGATTTCTATTACTGGGTTTGTTGGTACAACAAAGCATACATTATCTAATAAATTGAGCTACATCTTCTTGCATTCTAGGTCAATACACATACCTCTATAAGTGGGCAACTATTTTCCCAACACCAAAATTCCCTACAATTTTGGAGGTGTAAGCCTCTTTGATGAGCTACAATATTTCACTGGTAGAAACACAGAGCATGTGTAACTTGTAGAGAAACTCATCTTGAAGATAATAGTCAACCTTATTGTCACATTTTTAGACATGGGCTTGGCCCTATAGCTGCTGAAACACCTCTTTAAAGTCCTCATATTCCATGTATGGCTCTTTATATGCATCATGGGTGAAAGGTTCCATGCGCGTGAGATTGCCCAAAGCTGTGATATTGGATCTGGGTGGGATTGAAAGCATGTTGACCAACTTATTAGTGTTTCCCTTCTTATATTTGATGATTATATGAAACTTCCACAAAAACCCCATCCATTTGTAGTGTTTGGTTTCCTAACGCTTACTATGGGTTTGCAATACTGTAGTGGCTAGTGACTAGTGTGGATAATCGTATCCTTACCCATAAGATAGTGCTTCCACTTCTTAATAGCTTGACCTAGAGCATAGAGTTCCTTGACATATCTAGTGTAGTTCAAGACTACTCCATGAAACATTTCACAATGATAGCATACCGACTTACCTCCCTACATTAAAACCGCTCCCACAACATATCAACTTGCATTTGTCTCCACTTCAAAAGGATTTTGCAAATTAGGCAATATAAGAATTGGTGCTTGATTGATCTTTCCTTTTAGTGCATCAAAATATTTTTGTTGATTCTTTCCCCACTGGAAACTGTTATCATCGGTTGTTATAGCATGGAGTGGTGTAGTTGAAAAGGATTCCATAAACATACATAGATACTGTGTCACCCCAACAAATATCCTAACTTTAGTGACATTTGATGAAGCTTGCCACTTTAGGATGCTATCGTTTTTTTAGTACACACATGCGCGTGCACTGACCTTCGTAACATTGGGGGGTTTAAGACTGATGATTCATCTGGAGCGTGTCCAACAAAAACCCCTAAGCACCGACATATCAATCCTCGGCTAAGGCCGAGGAAGGTCTTACCTAAGATGCAGAGAGGATCACAAAGACCATAAGGTCTTGTGTCGTGGATGGAGGATCAAACATAACTAACAAAATTGCAAATGGAATCCATGTAACTCATATATGATAATCTAACAAGGACTAAGAATTAAAATAATACATGCACAGGTGTTACTCATTCATAACAAAAAAAAAAAAGAATAAAGCTGCCATATCTTTATTACTGAATGTATTCCATCATATTAGAGATATACATGGTGCTGAATAAATGAGTTGCACAACATAAGACTTCATCTCATTACTATAACAACAATGAGAATACAACAGTATGCGCCTTGCACTAAGCTTTAATATTTAAACATAAACAAGACACATGAGACTTCTCCATACAACACATGATTGCTATATACTACTCATAGATCTGGGACCGATGCCTTCCAAAATTAACCAACCAAGATGAGAGCTCTCTTTTATATCTTATTCTGTTGGGGAGCACTATCCTTCATGAATCTACTCCACTGGCTTGTTTGATCTAACATCCTCACACGCTTCTGGTACCTGCCAGGGCTCCATGTAGGTTCTCTACATTAGGGGAAATCTTAATGGCCTTGGCCAGTTCATCTTCTATCCACCCCACGTCTTCATATGTGAATGGTTGTAATCATTCTAAGAGATATCCTAGTGATTCCTTTCTTGCTTCCGACGGGCTTCTTCTTAATTTTCAGCGCAACTGAAAAAACTCGGACTAACTCACTCAACTAACAAAACTCGGACCGATGCACCCTTGAACACCTTTAAACTTGGCACACCGCTCAACAAAACCTAGTCCAATGCATGGACTATGGTATTCTTTCGTGCATCTCCTTAGGTACGCACAAGAATACTGGATGAGCATGCACAAATTTTGTTTGTGTGCACATGCAAAAATCGACCCAAAACTTTGGGTGCCAACATACCCCCACCACTATTACCTGGCTCGTCCTCGAGCCAGCTATTGACCAACGATGGGTGGATAACAGAGTAAGTAAATAATCGTACGGCGAAACCAGGCAATGAGATGATTGGACCTGAGTAAGAGAAAATCATCAGAGTAGGCGGGAGGTGCCGCTTGACTTAGGTCTGGGGTTTAGAACAATAGGGGGTGGGATATGGATTTGGAGTGCATGAGGTTATAAGTGTGGAATAGAAAATCAAACTCATGACATTATAGGCAGTATTGTCCCGTAATAGGGGGGCCACGAGGAAAAGGGAAAAGTGGGGTGTGTAAAGAGGCGGGAGCCTCGAAGGGCTGGATGGGGGTGGTGTAGGTAAGGGAAGTGAAGAAATCATGCTTCATCAATGAAAGTGATGAAACATGGAATGAATTGAATGAATGAGGCTACCTGATCAATGAAGGTGATGAACCATGACAACATTTTAGCAATGAAAGGGACGAGAAGTTCACAGAGTGGAATATCTCTCTAACAATAGTTGATATAACATTAAGGAGCGGAAGAACGAAAGTGTGGAAATGGTCGGGTATGGAAGAGGAGGTGAAGCGGACATCCTATAAGAGTGGCGTAATTGGGCCATGAACTCATTGGAGGGAGGGAAAATAAAACTATAGGGGAAATTCTAGAGAAGCTGAGACTGGGACGTGGAGTAATTTCTTCACCGAATGTAGTGGGAGAGGGGTTATTTATACTGATACAATAGGGATGAGAGGGAGATGATGATAGCAGTGTGACGAGGGTGATCTATCAAGCGAAATATAGAATATGGAAAAGGATATATCCCAATGCCAATTTGCTTCCTTGATGATATGCTTGGATGAATGAAGTATTGTAATAGATATCATGTCGATGAGTGGTGAACTTTGCTTGATTTAAAATGCTATGTCTCGAGAATAAGTGTTGTTGTCAAGAACTTTGTCCGATACTTAGGTTGAATGACTGCTAGGACCCAATGATATTACTTGCGAGACAGGGGTACTCTTGCTTTGAATATATTAGAAGGTGAGAAAGTTGTCCCGTGATCTTGTCTATCTGTGTGAATGGAATGGAAATACAGTTGAGTGGATTGAGCCACCCTTGACCTGTCAAAGGTTTGGTTGATGTGAGAGTTGCAATGATGTTTGGGGATACTTATCCACTTGATTAAGAGGATCCACTGTCTGCTATCGGAATCTGTTGGCAAGAGAAGCTCGTACATAAAACCCAAAATGAGACTGGAACATACTTATGCATGAATTGAAGTGGCTAGGGGCGTCATGCATGGAGATTGTGCACCCTAGTGATATTCAATTGCTAAGGTAATGAGAGTGGGGCAGTCGCCAGTGGGTTGCGTTGTAGCTCCTAGGATATGGTTTCAACTACTGTTGGTCGCACGGTTTCATGTTCTAGAGCAATTGGTTCTGGTAGTAGCCATTGATGGAGGAGGTCATCGATACTGGGATTTATCTCATATGGCTCTGTTGGTGGAGTGGAAATAGGGGTGGTATGGTGAATTATTCTGAGGGGTAAGTGAATTTAGTCATTGGAGGTAGATGTAGGATGGAATGAATGGGGGTCTAGTTCATCAAAAAATTTGGGGACTGGGGGGAGAGAAGAGGGGTATTGGCAGTTGCGATGGGAGGTTATATATTTACGACGTGTGTTATGCCTTTTCTTAGCTAACCACCTTCTTTCTCCAAGAGATGTAATGTGAGGTGGGATTTCTCTAACTCTAAATCGGTCATGGATATCCACCTCCAAAGTTACCCATTATCGGTGAGGTTCTTGATACGTGACCCACCATCACTCTGGGGTTCCAACCAACACCTCATCGAGGGTATGAAATCGTTGATATTCTGGTATATCTTGGAGCCATGAAAGTAATATGTCCACCGACTCCCACCCATGATACTGATAGGAGCCAAAGTCTTCCATGTGCTCTTCTGTTGAGATGTGTGCGCACCTCCTTGTCAACAACTCATAAATCTTATTCCGCCATCTATCCAAGGCATCTTCAGAATCCATGTCATACAACTTGACACTCCTCAAACTTAATTATTCATCTGCACTGGGGCTAATGTAGTCCTCCCCATGCCTTGTGACATTGTAAATATTCTCAATTTCCAAGCTTTGTAAATCCTCATCGACATGCTCATTTTAGCGGTCCCCTTCATATGGATCTAGTGGGGAAACCATGCACATGGTGTCAATCTCAAATGAGATTTGACACTTTTTCAAATTCAACACCACATTGTTATCAAAATCCCAATCGATTACTAGAAAGGAAGGGTAAGCATTTGACTCATCCATGATTTCAATGACTTCAAAGTCGGCCTTTGTTTTTACCCCTTCTATATTCACCTCAACCTACTCTAGCCAATCGATGGGGTAGATCTTATAATAGTTGGCTAGTCGAAGCTAAATGGGTGACCAAACCAACTTTGGTTTCCCCATCACTTCCCATGTCTTATTGGGTAAAATGTTCACATCGGATCCTAGATCCAACGTGACTCCATCCATATCATACCCACCAAGCTTAACTATCATCTTAAACTCTCAACCAATGCACTTTTTCTTGTTGACTTGGCAGACATCCCTTTCTGGCAACGAAGCTACAATGGTAATCTCCTCTTCTTGTTATTTCATTCAGGTAGTTAACATTTGATTCAACTTACTTGTGGCTTTTGGGTCTCTTAACAAATGCAAACAATAATGCAAGAAGGTATTAAATTGATCTTTTGCATATGCCATGCAACTGAGGTTGTGCAAGGCTTCTGTTCCATCACACATTGCAAATCTTCTTGGCATTGTTCATATGCTTCATAGTCAACACATCACAACATAGTCCATATGCATGCTTCTTCTATTGATCTTTGGGTGGCACACTGGATTTCTTCGGGCACACGATATTCCTCCAAAGATCTATGCATCACATGTTGTAGTTCTTTGCACGCATGCGCTTCCTCCAGTGACCTCTATGTCGCTTGTTGTACTTCTTTGCAGATCCGTGCTTCTTCTAGCGACCTCTATGTCGCCCTCTGAACTTCCTTTTGGACCTGTTCCTCTTGAAGGGATCTTTGAGTCACACATTGCAACTCCTCGCACACTCGTTCTTTTTCCAAGGCCAGCTGCACATTGCGCAAAAACTGCGTCTACTGAGCCACGCCAAACTTAGTAGGGGGATGGGGGGCCTTCCTGATGTTTCCCTCTGCTTGTTGACATGAACTTTCTCCGTGTTCAAAATCTGCTCTTGTCTTCACCCCTCCATGAGTTACTTCCTAGACATTTCCTTCTCCCTTCTTTTTCTGATTTTTGCGCGGACCAACATGTACCATGTTACAATTACCCTTCTTATCCTCCCACTTTTTCAACAAGTCTAGAAAATCCTCAGTTACATGTTCGGGACTATAACAATATGCGTAGAGCATGCATGACTTAGTGCAGAACCATGAAACATGACAGATCTCACTGCAATTGAAGCATGTGGGGGGTCTACCGCCTCCTCCACTATATCCTCATCCACAACCATGTCCATACCCAACTCGAGGTCCTCCTTGATATCTGCCTTTGTCGTCGGCCTTGCGCTCACCACCCTTTTTTGCCTCTTTCACCTGAAATGCATCATGGGTGTTATCTTGCATCATTTGGAGGGAGCGATAACTGTTGATATCGTGGCCGACGGATTTACAAAATTCACAGAAGGGGGTATGACTTATTGCTTGATACCTTTGTAAGGTGGGGAAGTGGGGTGGCATATGGCCCCACTATCGACATATTTCACACCATTCAGACCATGCAGAGGGAAATGGACTCAACACGCTAGTTGCCACATAATTCAGAAGGATCGTGCACTCGTCCCTTCGATGCCCTTTTGAGTGGCATGCAATGCACCACATATGTTCACACACAACTTTAGCCTTGGCCATATCTTGCAACTATATTGTTAGGTTGGCCAGTTGTGACTAAACCTACACTAACGCAACCAATGTTTTTGCACCTCTAGGTGTGGCTTCCAAGCACATCGTGATCTCGACTACCTCGGCCTAAGTCGACACCTTTTGTTGGGTGAGCAGGACTCAGATATGGGGGAGAAACCCCACAATGAACCATTATTTTTGTTGCACATCATGGATCTAGAATTTTAGCCTATCCAACAATATTTTGAACCATTGGTCATAGTCCCAGATGGTCTTCCCTTCTTTCTACTTGATTTCCTTGATTTCTGTAATGCATTTAGTGTAGAGACCTCGCTTGTCTTTCTGGCATAGTAGCCTTCTATTTCATGTACCACGTCAAAGCCCAATCCATGAACGTAGTATCCACTTGTGTGATCTTATCTTCCTTGTCTATAACTCTCTTTATATACCAGATTGCTTCACAGTTGAACCAATGTTGCTCGACATCATCCTTACTTGTTCCATGGAACACAAGCAATCTCAGCGTACTATCTTAGTTCCACTTCTCTAACTGTTATTGTCTGGATCCTTCCACACCATTATTGCTTGGGGAAAATTATTGTTGACCTCACCTTCTCCTTCACTTATGTTGTCACTTCTTTTCCATTCTTCCCTTCTTCAACTTCAACCTCTTCAATAGTTGTTGTGTGTTCTTCTTGATTAAAAATGCACAAGGGGGGTGGAACAAAGGGGGGGTAAGACCATCTTCTCCTGAAAATTCTTGTGAGGGGACCCAAAGAGCCATCTATTTGTAGCCACGTAAGACCATCCGACATTATCAGTTCATCTCCCCCACCACTAGGGGAGTCTCCATATTCCTTCACGTTTGGTGCATCCACATTTTGTTCTTTCTCCTCCCGATTTGACTGTGCACCACCATCGTGCGCTCCTGCCTCTCGGGCCGATCTGTGCACTTCCACCATGTGATTCATCTCTTGATCCGATCTATGCATTTCCACCTTGTACATAGTTGGGTTCTTCGCTCAACATGTGACTTTTCCATGCATCGCTCACTAGGCTACTCACCGTACCACCACTACACTAAGAGCCAAAATCCCGTCGGATTGAAGCCCCACCATATTGCATGACAACCTCTCTTTGTGTTAGCGCGTAACCGTATGACACTTCCTCACACAGTGTGGTGCACTACAAATTTGCGTCTGTGCACCAGACATGTGCGCTCTTCCTCTTTTCAAGGTTGTGACATACCACAACAACCAAAGGGTACGAGCTTTGTCACCTAGGCCCTCACTACCACTATTGTCACTACTGGTATCTTCGATTCCAGGCCACTTCGTAGGCCTATCCTCACCTGTACTCAACTTTGGCACAACATCCTTTCCCACACCACTTCATGGTGTGATCATCCTCTTCATTCTGGGGCCGACACCTTTCCGCGCACCCTCGACTAACTCTTCTCTATTCTTCCGCTCATCTCTCTCCCTCAAATCAACTCTTCTTGAGTATATTTTGGCTTCTTTTATCCTCTACTCTTCTGGTTCCATTCCATTCCTCACCTCATCTCAACAAATTCTTGGATCCTCCTCACTGGATCCATACTCTGACTCTCTTTCCCCCACCTTTTCCAGAAACCCCCCCAACACTAGGGGGTTTACTCAACCATCCTATCAGGCTCAATGTATATCATTATTTTTTATACAAACAACATATTGATCTAAAGGGGGATCTCTTCTAACCTCTTCTTTCTGGGACCTTCTTCAAACTTTTTTTCAGCCTCGCTGAAAGACTCACTATATTCTATAGCAAACCCAACAATATAGCCTTCCTTTACCTGGGAAAACCAGAAATCAATGGCCCAGGTCCACTTGTTATGCAATGCCTTTAAACTATCAAGCTTGGCTTGATCCCATACTATAGGCTCTGATGGTAACATTGTCGAATTAACTTCTGCTTGTCTTTTTAACCATTCATGCAACAAACATGGGAATTCTGCGAAAAAGCGTTCATTAAAAATATATACCTTTCCATTATTTCGCGTTCACCCACACTCCTTTCATCTCCCATAGGGAAAAATCATCCTCCTTCATTTCTATCTAGTCTTGAATCTCTTCCTTAGATGGACGCCACCACATTTCTCTTTTCCTCCATCAATCTCAACAAGACTTTAGTCCTAACAACATAACCATTTGTTGGGTTTTACTGTGTAGTGTCATTGTTTCAATACACACATGCGCACACACTGACCTTCATAACACTGGGGAGTTTAAGACCCAAGGTTTTTCCGAAGCGTGTGCAACAAAACCCCTAAGCACTGACATATCAATCCTTGGCCGAGGAGGGTCTTAACCGACATGCAGATAGGATCACAGAGACCATAAGGTCTGGTGTTGGGGATGGAGGATCAAACATAACTAACATAAATGCAAATGGAATCCATGTAAATCATATATGATAATCTAACAAGGAATAAGAATTAAAACAATACACGCACATGTGTTACTCATTCATAACAAACACAAAATAGAACATAATTTCCATATCTTTATTACTGCATGTATTCCATCATATTGAAGATATACATGGTGTTGAATAACTGAGTTGCACAACATAAGGCTTCATCTCATTACTATAACAACAATGGGAATACAACAATATGCGCCTTTCATTAACCTTTAAGATTCGGACATAAACAAGACACATGAGACTTCCCATACAACACATGATTGCTATATGCTACTTAGAGCTCTAGGAATGATGCCTTCCGAAATTAACCAACCTCTTTTTTGAGCCGAGAGCTCTCTTTTATATGTTATTCTGTTGGGGAGCACTGTCCTTCACAATTCTTCTTCTCTTGCTTGTCTGATCTAATGGCCTCGCACGCTTCTGTTACCTACTAGGTCTCCACGTAGTTCTTTGCACTAGGGGTAATCTTAATTTCCCTAGCCAACTCATCTTCTGGCCGCCCCATGTCTTCATGTATTGCTGGCAGTAATAATTCTAGGAGATATCCCGATGATTCCTTTCTTGCTTCAGGTGAGCTTCTTCTTAATTTTCGGTGCAACTGACAAAACTCGGACCAACACGCCCTTGACCGCCTTTAAACTTGGCATGCTTCTCAACAAAACCTGGTATGATGTGCGCACTATGGCCTTCTTTCATGCATCTCCTTAGGCACTTGAAAAACTACTAGATGAGCACACACAACTTTCATTTGTGCGCACACACAAATTTCGTTTGTGCGCACAAACAAAAACGGAACCAAAACTTTGGGTGCCAAAAGGGATCTATCTTGAGTTCCTCTCCACCAATCGCATACCCTAAATACACCAATGAACATTGGAAAAATTCACATTTCTTAATTGTTTTTCCAGAAATTGATGCTTTTCTAGAGTCTCTAACTTCTACATGAGATATGAGATATGCTCTTCCTAGGTAGAGATATAAATAAATATACCATCTAAGTAAACTATTATAAATTAACTTGAAAAGGGATGCAATACATCATTCATCAAACACATAATGTAGTTGGTACATTACATAAACCAAAACGAATTACCATACATTCATTTAAACACTCTTGTCTTCGAGGTGGTTTTCAAGGTGTCTTCTTCTTTAACTCATACCTGGTGGCATCCCAATTTGAAATCCAACTTGGTGAAGTATTTGGCATACTGCAATTAATCTAGAAAGTCATTGATTCAGTACAAAGTATATCGATTCTTGAGGGTAATCTTATTCAAGGCTTTGTATATTATACACATCCTCCAAGTCCAATATTTCTCAGGTATTATGATGATAGGTGACCCACAAGGTGAGGTGTTTGGTTGAATCACTCCTTTCTCCAATAACTACTACCATTGTTTCTTCACTTCATTATCTTCAGAGATGGATTGTCTATACAACCCAACATTTGGAAATGGGAGTCAGGAAACAATTGTGTCTCATGCCCCATTTCCCTCTTATGTTGTAACCCTTCATGCTCGTTGAACACTTCTATATATGCTTGAAAAATCTCCTCCAATTGTTGTCTCTACTCTTTAGTACACCCCTCTGGAGATTCCTTCAATTTTTTTTATTTATCTCTTGGTTGATTCTCTATCAAGAACAATAATACAAACTTCTTGCTAGAACTAATCAATTTCTTGACTTGGTTAACACTTACCAGAGAGATCTTAGATTTAACTTTGTATGCATTGATGATGAAGAAATTCCCATAACTAATTAGGTGTTATTGGTTTTCTCTCCTCACGAAGATTGCATCCCTCAAATACTTGCAGGGGATTCCAAACACTACACCACACACATCAAGTGGTACTATGTCTACCTCCACTTCATCAATATCGTTTTCACTTTCAGAAAATTTGATCTTACACTGCTTACTGATCTTGAGCTCAAAATTCTTATTTACCCATCCCAATGGATATGAGTAAGGATGGTCATGCAATTCCATTCCAAGTTTAATGACTAGATATTTTATTATGAGGTTCGCTTTTGAACCACAATCAAATAGAGCATCCACCTTTGTCTTCTTGACCTAGATTTTAATATGGAAGACTTTAGTCATATCCTTCGATTCCTTGGGATGGAGGCTACTTAGATTTGTTGATATTATGGTAGTTGCGAGAGGTATTTACCTCCACGTGTAAACCTGATGAGAATAGAATATTCCAGGAAGCAAGAAGAAACCCTAATGAGTTGGCTAATAACCCTAGAAGACATGTTGGCTCAAGAAGATAACTTGTATTAGGTTATTAGCCTTCAAGAGAAGAAGTCGGCTAGAAGAAATAATATATACTGAACAGATAGATACCCAGAATGAGAAGTCGACACAGGCAGTTAGTCAGAATTATATAAATACAGGAGGCCAGTCTTCATTCTGGCAGGCAGTCTCATAATTGCAAAGAAGCACTTGTGTGCACTGCAGTGCCCAATTTTGTGTGCAGGTTTGGAGGAGAGCTACCATTGCAGTTGCTGCAACTAACAGATCACGTTTGGCTTGGACTATCTTTTGGTTAGGGTTTGGACTATCTGATCAGCTCTTGTTGGTGAGCTATCCTTGGGGAAAGATGTGCTACCCCTTGTTTGGCTATCTAGCCTAGGGTTTGCTTCAAGAGTGATTCTTTGTCAAGGTTAAGGTGCTCAGAGGGTGGCTTTGACCTATGGTTGGGTGACAATAGCGATATTGTCAATGGTAAAACGAGCACATCCATTATATTCTAACAGTTTATGGGCCCACACCTCCTTCATTCAGTCTAACAGCTGGAAGGAAACATAAGCATAAGGATATTAAGCTCGCTGAAGAACTGTCACTAGGGTTTCTAGTAGGAGAAGTCACCAAAGCATTGCAACTAGGGTTACTAGCAGGTGCAGTTGCAGAAACCCTAATCCTCTCATTGAGGCATCTTAAGTGAATGGATTGACCTAATTTTTGGATAGATCAGTGCACCCTAGCCTAGCGCATCTCCTAACACTCTCAGCAAGCCAAGACGTCAAGGTTGAGTTTCTGGTCAAATCTAGGGTTGACCAAGTCAAAGCAGCCATGACTTACTTTATGAAGTCAGAAAACAAGTTAGATGGAGCTTCTAACTTCAGAGCGTGGAAGACAAGGATTGACCTCATCCTTGCCAAGAATAAAGTGTTGGATATCATGAAAGGAAAGATCGTGGAACTAGAGTTTGAAGAAGGAAAAGAGAAGGAACCGTAGAATGTTGTAGTTATGGAGAAGTTTAAAGATGGTGACATCAATGCCATGAGTATCATAATGGACTCTATAAAACACCACTTGATACTCTACATCTCCCATCTTGACTCATCAAAGAAGATGTACGATGCCCTAACAAACCTCTTCTCAGTCATAAACATTGGACAAATAATGAGTCTAAAGAATGAGCTCCATGGCATGAAGATGGATGATGATGATATCATAACATCATACTTTGTGAGGATCTCCCAGTTAAGAGATCAAATACAAGCTATTGAAGAGATCATTTCAGAGAAGGAATTGGTAAACATAGTACTCAATGGTCTTCCCAAGACATGGGATGCATTTGCCGCAAGCATGAACACAATGAAGGAGTATCCTACATTTGAAGAAATTTGGACTTGCTTTGCTCAATAAGAATCCAGGATCAGTGAAAAAGAGAAACCCCAAAAGAAGTACAATGATCAAGCCTTCACAACAAGATTCAAGAATTTCAGGAACAAAAGGAAGCTTGGTTCAAGGAGGAAGCCAAAACAAGAGAAAGGCATTTCAGAAATACAATGCTTCAACTGTCGAAAGTATGGTCACTACAAGAATCATTGTCCCGAGCTAAAGAAAAGGAAGGAGAAACACGAAGCATCAGTTGCCGAAGAAAAGGAACCTACAAAGAAGAATAAGTAGGATGAAAGAAACTTCTTCTTCTGAAGGTAACAATACTCTTCTTAGTTCTTGTACATATCTTGTTTGCATCATCTCTGTACATATCTTGTATATCTATATCTTGGAAGATAATGTGTTCAAAGAAGAACTATACTTATGGAAGAACAACAAGATAGTGATTGTTATCATTATACAAGTTAGATAAAACACATGAAAGGATGAAATACATTAAACAAATCATGTGGAAGATATTACAAGATAAGCGAAATCAGAATCAATCATGAAGAGACTTAGAAGAAGCAAAGACAGAAAGAAGTCAACAATCAAGAGGAAATTGGAGAAAGACTTATGACGTTTTGCAGAAGACAATAAGACATAAGCGTGGACTTTGTTAGATGGAGGGAGCCGATTATATATTGCAGAAGACAATACAGATGCAGATGGAAGCGTCGACTTTGTTAGACGGCGAGAGCCGATTATATGCACTCATACATGAAGAAAGGATTAAGATGGAGCTAATCCTATGATCCATTGAAGACGATGAAGTATATATCCATGGTAGCAGCCATGGAAGACAGTACATGTTCAGTTCAACCTCAGAAGAAGTCTTCTTCGAAGAGAAGCCTTAAAGTATTCATGGTTGTCCATCCACATCCATGATTCTATAATGAAAGGAAGAAGTGAAATCTTTAGGGCATGGAATCTATAAGAAACTCCATGGACCCAAGAGCTAAAGAAAAACATTAGGAAGAACATGAAGATTCCAAGAAAGAAAGATAAGCCAGAACAATCAGTCACCGTATTAAGAATCACAAGATTACCAACCTGATATGAACTCAATAAAAGCAATCAAGCAGAGGAACTAGAAGTTGTGATGAAGAACAGTGTATATATGCAAGCATTGGAAGATCCAGAACTAGAGGTTCTCCCAGATGGAGGGAGAAGACTATGATGATTACTTGTTCCAATAAACCAAACATACCTCTATATGAGTCTTTATATCATCCGCAATATCCATGGGTTGGAATTCTACATCAGATGAATGCAAAGACTGTTCTCCAGAGCAATTGAACAAAGAACGTATGAAGAACAACCTCAAGATGTTGAAGCTTACTAGAAAGAGACCCTTGTATGCAGATGGAAGAAGATAACTTGGTGGAGAACCTGTAGTGCACAATAGAAGCATGGTGAAGATTTTCTATAACAGAGATATTGTATCAAGATGATTACTCAGAAGATCAGATATCATGATGACAAAAGAAGTGCCACATGGATATGTTCCAGTTTTCCAACAATGATATACTTTATTGATCAGAGATACATGAAGCCTTCAGAGAAAACTAGTGTTCCAGACCGAAGTACATTTGAAATCAAGCATTACATTATCCGTGATGAAGTCCAGAAAGGAGAAAGTGGTTCTCCAATACATATCTCCACAGATGAGCAGATAAGAAGACATTTTGGTAAAGCTTCTGTCCAAGATGAAAGAGTTTGTGTACTCAAGCTGGAGCTCGTGGAGACGACTTCCTTATTGAAAAAGGAAGAGATGACTCCCAGGTTGGGAGGGAGCACTGATGTATTATTGATTGATGGACAATCATTTTTCAGTTCGAAAAATAGTCTAGGATGAGCAGTTTCTTTCTAGTTCAGAAAGTGGATTGAGATTTCTGATGGACAGACATTTTCTAGTTCGGAAAATGGTCTTGATTACTGATGTACCATAGACATCGACTTCCCATTGTAGTTAACATGGGAAGTGGTCTAAGGCAGTCTCTCTTCTTGAGGGTTACTCAAGAAGACCGACCCGCCTCACTGAACAACGATTTCCCATTGTGGTTAACATGGGGAATGGTCCATTTTGGAGGTTGGTGCAGGACAATCATTTACTTTGGAAGTGGTCCAGATAGTCATTCCTTAGGGCAGATTCATTCTCTCGGGGCTGCACTTTGTTTAGTGCCTGAGGAATTGCCTAGGGTGGGGAATGGTCCAGGTTCAACAATCAAGGATAGACATTCTTTAGGGCTGAATCATTCTCTCCAGGTTACACTTTGTCTAGTGTCGGAGGAATGACGCAGGGTGGGGAATGGTCCAGGCTCAGAAATCCTTGCTTGATAAGAATAATACAGATAGCTCATCATTGATGTTTAACCTTTTTGAGGGCATATACTGTTCCGAGATCTCATAGATGTTAGTGGAAGAATGGCCCAAATAATTCAGTTTATATCATAACATTGTTTCTGTGCAGGTTGATATCAGATGATTGTTATGAAGACCGTATGTTTCTAGACATTAGATGTATACTACTGTGGTGGATGTGTTCCACTGTTTGATCAAGTATCTGTGTGGTAGTATACCACTGGATTGTAGTTGTGTACTACTATGGATAAACATAGTTGTGTTCTATTGAATAATATTGTTCTGATTGGCTTGAAGACTATCAGCAGTGTTGAAAATTATTATCAGCCAGATGAATGATCAATGAACAAAGATTTCCCAGACAGAAAATGGTTCAGAACGTTTACTCTTCTAGATTAGAAGAATGGTTCTTGTGTCACTCTGTGGAGTGAGCATCATGTCTGATTACTCAGATAGAGTATGGTTCCGAGAGATGATGCAACTGATGACACTAATGGTGATGATGGTGCTCATGATCTAGTCATGAGATAGTCTATACAACTAGATTGATGCTACCGGGTGAATGGTATGTTTGTGCTCAAGACCAATACCTGTAATACCTCCCTAGCTAGGAGGGAGTGTTGATATTATGGTAGCTGCGAGAGGTATTTACCTCCATGTGTAAACCTAACGAGAATAGAATATTCTGGGAAGCAAGAAGAAACCCTAATGAGTTGGATAATAACCCTAGAATACATGTTGGCTCAAGAAGATAACTTGTATTAGGTTATTAGCCTCCAAGAGAAGAAGTCGGCCATAAGAAATAATATATATTGAACAGACAGATACCCAGAATGAGAAGTCAGCCCTTGAAGTTAGCCATAATTACTATAAATAAAGGAGGCCAGTCTTCATTCTGGCAGGCAGTCTCAGAATTGCAGAGAAGCACTTGTGCGCACTGCAGTGCCCAATTTTGTGCACAGGTTTGGAGGAGAGCTGCCATTGCAGCTGCTGCAGCTAGCAGATCACATTTGGCTTGGACTATCTCTTGGTTAGGGTTTGGACTATCTGATCAGCTCTTGTTGGTACACTATCATTGGGGAAAGATGCACTACCCCTTGTTTGGATATCTAGCCTAGGGTTTGCTTCCAGAGTGATTCTCTGTCAAGGTTAAGGTGCTCAGAGGGTGGCTTCGGCCTATGGTTGGGTGACAATAGCGATATTGTTAATGGTAAAATGAGCACATCCATTATATTCTAACAAGATTCACCTCCTTTTTCATGATGACACATACAATATTTTCATCTACACTTGAGTTTCTCTCTACTTGGTTGCTTAAATCCATGGCTAGCACATTCTTGTTCTAGGAATTCTTCTTGCGGTTATTTTGATTAAGCTCCAGATGTAGCTTCCAACACTTATCTTCAGTGTAACCATCAATATTACAATGGTTGTTTGGATATTTTCACTGATGTGCAATGACTATTGTCTTCTTGTCCTTTCCTTTCCACTTCATCTTTGCCTCCTTGGAAGCATCTTGGTGGTCTTTCTTCTTGGAACCACTTGGTTGTCCTTTATTCTCACCCATATTCTCCAAATAATGTGCTTACACACATACCTCATCAAGTGTCCTAGGTTTAAAGAGCATCAATTTCCTTCGTAAATGAATATGTAGACCCGCCCAAATACTTGAGGAGTACATATGCATTCTAAAAGATATATCCAACATAATAACCATTTTTCTGAACTTGGTGGTGTGCTCTGACACACTTTTCCCTTGCTTTTGTTGGAAGTAATGCCAATGGATCCATTGATCCTCTTCATATCTAATAGGGTAGAACTGGGACTTAATGGGGGTTTTAAACACCTCCCACTTAGTTATTAGGGGATCACCCTCCATCCTAAGCATCTATGTGTGACTTTCCCATCAAGTTCAAGCATGCCCCTCTAACTTCAGTTGGGAAAATAAAATATTTTGCTCTTCTACTATATTATGGACACTAAAATAAAATTCTAATTATTGCAACCATTAATTCAAATTAATAGAATAAACCTCACCTTGGTAGTGTTTGATTTCAATTTTCCTTTCCACTTTAAACATATATTGAGAGGAAGTGATGGCACTGGAACTTGGTCTCTCTTTCTCTGGTTCTTTTTTTGACTCCTTTTTTGGGTTTTCGTTATCTCTAAATTTCTTGCCTGATCTGACTTCTAAGTTAGAGCTACCACACTTCTCAAAATTTCTCATGAACTTGTTCTCTAAAGCCACCATTATAATGGCCAAGTGGGAAGAGATGTCAACGAATTGTGCTTCTACCTTCAAAATTCTCTCTTTCAACCAATCCCATGGAGCATTACTATAGAAATTTGCCATGGCTAGGGTTTTTAAACTTTACACCGATTCTTGGATTTTGAAACTTCCCACAAAAGCTCAAAGAAAATTACTATGATACCAATATGTTTTGTAAACTATCATGAATATTCCATTGGAATAGGTCATTACAAAGATCTTATAATATTCTACAATCTTTTACTATGCAATGTTTAAATGTAGATCACAAACTTAACATTACTAGATTTAACACATAAATCACTGAAATTCTTTGAAATTGAAATGAAAGAGACAAGGAATGACACACCTTATACATAATTAACACAAGATGTACCATGAGAAAATCTGATGCAAAAAATACCTAGCTAGAAGGTGAGGCCTACACTTTGCTATTTTCTTCTTAGTATGAAAAGTGAATACAAAGAAAGGGGTACTCACTATAGAGATACCATGGACATTGTGGCCAATATGGATACTATAGGATCTTCTTCTCTCTCTATTTTTTTTTAATATCCCACTCTCAATACTCTGCTATACTATGGAACAATACTTAATACAATAAGAATGGAACCCCTGCCTTTCCTAGCATCCCAATATTCAATATAGCTTGATAATCCTTTATGGATAGGGTTAGGGTTTTTGCATGCCTCAACCCCGAATTAATGTTAGGGTTTTGGACCCTTTAGAATATTCTTGAAAGTTCACGTGTGAGTAGATCTACATGTGTGAGTAATGGAAGCTAAGGCGGCATCCAATAAGTATCATTGTGGTCAACGTGATAGGTCAACTTGTGGGAGGCATTCCACATACGAACTCTGATTGAGGTGATTTTCACATCGTTGGAAAACTCTCAAAGTCTAGAACAATGTCAAGAGGTTGGGAGCTATGCCCACAAAGTTTTGGACCCAAAAACGATTGTTTAAAGCCTCAAATGGGTTTAGGAAGGTTCTAGACCCCAAATCTCCAAAATAGAACTTGTGTATGAAATAGGCCCTACGAGTCAAACACTCCATTTTTTCCACCTAGAAAGTATGAAAATATATGACAAATTATATGATGATCCATTTTGAATCATAATGGCTTGTAGGGTCCATTTTATGGGTAGGTCCCACTTTCATGATTTGGTGTCTAGAACCTTATGTAGCCCATTTGATGCCTTGAACAAATATTTTTGGCGTGAAAACTTTATGAGCTTACCTCCATTCCTCTCGATGTTGTTATACACTTCAAGATCTTTCCAACAATGTGAATATCACCTTAATTAGAGTTGATACGTGGAAGTTATACTTCCTGTAAGTTGAACTATTCTTTTGACCACTATGATAAACATAGTTACCAACTTAACGAGAACTCTACAGAGTTCTCGTTTTTCCGGGGGTCACATTTTTATCCCGTTTTTAAAAATGGTGCTACCAGTAGCACCCCGCCTCCCTTTTTAGGTGTTTTTTTGATATTTTAATTTTTCTGATCCATAATGTTTCCACATTATCTTTTTAAATGCTTATTTTTTCATCTATTTTCAATTTTTTCTATTTTTTTTCAATGATGTTTTTAGTCATTTTTCCATGCTTCTTTCAGTCTAAAAATATTTTTTACCATTTACTTTTTTGAAATTAAGATTTTTCATATAATTGTGTCTCTTTAATTAATTTATGGTTCCATACTTTTTAAATATAGTGGAAAATATCATTTTTAACACATTTTTTTACCTTTACTTCAATACACAAAAAAAATTGTACCAACTATTTGAACTTGTGACCTCTTAAGAGGAAACAAACGTTCTTAACCATTAGACCCACTCAGGGTGTATATATATGGTTACATATATATAATGGGTAGGGGCGATACACACACACACACACACACACACACACACACACACACATATATATATATAGCATCGTCGATCCGGGCCTTGCTTGCACGGGGGGTTGGGGCAATGCCCAACATCACCCCACCCTT
>ML805206.1:0-20360 GCA_009831015.1 Picea engelmannii | reverse complement strand
CATCTTGTACTTGAACATTTAAGTGGGGTAAAAGGAGGTTTCCCCCTCGAAGAGGCTTATTATCTGAAATTATCTCTTTTTCAAGGTGTTGAGTACTTTTTTTGAGGTTTTTCTATGCTATATTGATATTTGGTTCTTAACAGGGGAATAAATATGGGTTATCATTTTCAATAGCTTAGCTTTATGAAAGGAATGGTTGGCAGGTAATGAACATATCTTTATGATCCTGGGCATGTAAAAGCTGGTACTGGAGCCAATCCTTTTAGCCACTAGAAAACCTTTCCCTATCTCTTAAAAAACGAATACGTCACACCATTCAACTTTTTCTCCATCGTGATAACTTCTCTCTTCTTTATCACATCTCCTAAAATTTCTTTTCATGCAGTGTATTGCACTGAAAATTATTGTGGTGTGATACATCACACCGCAACAAAATTATTTTTTGTGTGATACGCAATTTTCCTAATTTTTTTTCAATTTTTTTCTAAGTCCCACATCCTCTATCTCAACGATAATATTGTATCACATGAAAAATATTTTCATGTGATATATACTACATCGCATGAAAAATATTTTCGTGTGATATTGTGGCCTATATGGTTGCTACAAAATCTCTCCTCCTCTATTATGCTCACAAAATACCACTCTTAGATGTTTTACTAAGCTATGGAACAAGATACAATGCAAAAGAATGGAACACCCTCTCCTCCTAGCAGTCCGATATTTAACATAGCTCAATATTCGTCTAGGGTTAGGGTATTGACTTCCTCAACACTCAATTAGTGATCAAGTTTGGACCTTCTAGAATGTTCTAGAAAATCCAATACTGTTCCATATTATATTGAAAATGACATGAAGGTAGAGATATAACAAGGAGACACATAGGGATATTGAAAGAAACACAATAATACTATTAAACTCAGATTTTATTAATGACTGTCTGGAATAAAAATACTGTAAAATGCAAAGCACACAAGCTAGCTAGAATGGTGGTAGTTTATCCCTGAAGAGAGAGATGTGTCGACTATACTCATTCGCAAGAAGCTGATTCCAAATAGGTCAAAACGGGCTTTTAACATAAAGCGTCAATGAGAAAACCCTAAACATCCAAAAACCTAACCCCAAAAGATGAAACACCAAAATGTTTGTTGGCCACGATGTGGTTAGTTGATACATCAACTTCCCAGGGGCACAAATTTTGCATACATTCTTTGTTTGGGGCACTTGTTATCCCATTGGAGAGGTATTGCCAATAAGTACACATTCCAAACGACCCAATATCTTCCTTCACTACATACTAGGCGCTGCCAAGCCAAAAAAACGTCATTTAGGGCCTCAAAACGACCCCAGAAGTTTGGGACTTGAAATATTGTAGAAAAATTGCTAAGATGTGGAACCATTATGAATTAGTGGAATAGGTGGGTGGCCACCGGTATCCACTTGGATCAATCCTCCCCCCTTAGGAAGTAATGGACCCCATTGTGTCAAGTTCCTCCATCATATGGGCAAATTTCTGTTGAATCTAACTCTTAATGAACCACTTCCCCTGGTGAAGAAGTTGCCTTGCTTTGAGGACCCGATAGAGTTGAATGTATTGCTGGTTGGTACCCTTCATCTTGGAGTCCATGATATGATCAACTATTGTTTGTTCAATGTAGTTAGGATTGAGTTCTGTAGGGCCCAGGTGCTTGGCCACCTTTGAAGTGTCCAAGAGAGGTGGAAAATATGGTTGAAGCAATTCCACCTTAAATATGGGTTGCAAGCTAAGGAAAGGGGGAATACTTAATTCAAAATCATTCTCACCCATATCCTTGGTGATGGTGTAAGGCCCGTATCAGAGTGGGTGGAGCTTCTAATGGGGTCCTATGAGGCGCTCTTTTTTCAAATGAAACCATACCTTATCTCCCACCTAAAACTTGTGTGGTACTTGATGTTGATCGTGGCATTGCTTGTTGTTGGATTTCTACAAAATATCATGAACTTGTTGTTGTATGTGCTAGATTTGTTCAAAAAAATTGGTTTCTCAATCAACCTCAATCTGAGTATGGGAGTAATCTTCCTATGCAGCTGCAATGGGCAGAGCTATGTCAATGGGGTCCAATGGCTGGAACCCCAAACACATTTGAAAAGGGTTGTGGCCAATATAACCATGGAGGGATATGTTGTAGCTATTTTGAACATAAGGAAGGCTCTCATCCCATGTGTATGGATGTTTGGAATTGTACCTCCTCAGGATATGAACAATCATTCTGTTGAGTACCTTTTTCCAATCAGTCTGTGGGTGGAAGGTAATCAATTTGGTCAACTTGGTGTCCATCATCGACTATAGGTTGGACCATAAAGTACGTAGGAACCTACTGTACCGATATGAAATAATGGTCCGAGGGAGCCCAAAATGAACCCAAACACATTCAAAGAAGAGTTTAGCAGTGGCATAAACTATGATACTCTTCTTGTAGGGTGCCAAAACTGCCATCTTAGAAAATCAATCAACAACCATGAAGACAGAGTCATTACCATGCTTGGTTGAAGGTAGACCAGACATGTTATCCATGGATATGGACTCCCAAGGCTTATCAGGAGTAGACAGAGAGGTGTATAGCCCTTGTTTCTTAATGGGGGGTTTGGAAATGGCGCAGATAGTGCAAGATCTGATATACTTGCGAACATCTTGTCGAAGCTTCGACCAATAAAAATTATTTTGCAGTACTGCCACTATTTTTTCCATGCCAAAGTGTCCTGCTGCCCGATTGTAATGAGCTTCCCAAATCAAATTTGCACGCTCACTTGAAGGAACACAAAGATGGCTCAGATGGCATAACAATCCATCTTGGAGATGAAAGTATGGGACTAATTTTCCTGCGCTCAATGTCTAGTAGGTAACAACAAAATCAAAGTCACTGTTGTATAATTGTGGCCACCCGGAGGTCTCATGCCCACAAGAGTTAAGAATTGTAGTTAGAGCCATAACCGAGGGTTGACTAAGGCAGTTTGAAACATGGTTGGTGTTTCCCTTCTTGTACTTGATGTTCAAGTGGAATTGCTGCAGGTACATGGACCACTTATGATGGCGATAATTTTGTAACTTTCCCTGTGTCTGCATTAATTGCAGAGGCTTATGATGAGTGTGGATGATCATTTCCTTTCCAATAATGTAATGCTTCCACTATTGACATGCCTACACAATGGAGTACATCTCTTTGTCATAGGTGGGGTATCTGTGAATGGCATCAGATAATGTTTCACTGTGATAGGCCATTGGATGCCCATGCTGAGTGAGTATTGTACCAACAACATAATTTGAAGCATCTATCTCAATCGTAAATGGTTGTTGCAGGTCTTTCCGAATAAGAACTAATGTTGAGCATAGGAAAAATTTAAAATGCTCGAATGCTTTCTGTTGTGACGTGGCCCAAACAAAATTGGCCTTGGCTCCACCCTTGGTCACTTGGATTAGGGCGCAAGCGATATGAGAGAACCCCATCACAAACCTATGGTATAAGTTGGCAAGGCCCAAGAAGTTGTGGAGCTCGGTCAATGTCTTTGGTGTCGACCAATTGCAGATGACTTGGATCTTGGATGGATTCAAATGCACACCCTGCTCATCCATTATGTATCCTAAATATTGAATTCTATGCATGCCGAAGGAAAACTTCTCGAAATTGGGATATAACTTGTGTTGTCATAGGTTGCCCAAGACTGCTAAATGTGATTCAAATGTTCCTCCTAGGTTTTGCTAAATATGAGGATGTCATCTAGATATACGACCACAAAGGAGTTTGTGAATGGCCAAAATATATCATCCATCATTCACATGAATGTGGTTGGGGCATTAGTCAAGCTGAAAGGCATGACTAGCCACTAGAAGAGACCTTCTTTAGACTTGAAGGTTGTCTTCCATACATCAGTTTGCTCAATCAATACCTAGTGGTAGCCTGACTTCATATCAATCTTCCTGAAAAATTTGGCGCCCTTGAGTTGATCTAGAATATCATCAATCCGTGGGATTGGGTACCGATTTTTTATAATGATCTTGTTCACGGCTCTGTAATCAATACAAAGTCGCCATGTCCTATCCTTCTTCTGTACCAAAATAACTGGGCTCTTGCAAGGTGAGGAGATTGGTCTAATGAGGCCCTTCAAAATTAGCTCTTAGATTTGGTGTTTGATTTCCATAATAGAGCGCCTATACATAGGGCCATTAGACAGAGGAGCACCATGTGTCAAATCAATTGAGTGCTTTACCTGACAATGGAAAGGGACCCTAGTAGGTGAGGAAAATATGTCTTTGTGCTCTTCTACTATCTTTTTTACCTGCTTCTGCTATGTAGAGAGGCCTCGTGCAGAGGTTTTGTTAGTTGCAGTGACCTTCCGTTCACCTTCCAACCAGACCATAAAGAGGAAAAATCTATCAGTCTGAGAGACCACCTTTCTGCATTGTTTCATGGAGATCAAAGAGACTGCAGTAGTGTGGACTGCCTCCGATATGACACTGCAAGGCCTAGATTCATAAATAAAATGACGCTTCCACATATATGTTTGTCCTAAAAGAACATGAAAAACTTCAAAGGGGGAAGCATCACACAATACCTCGTCTTTGAAGGGTTTGAGGTCGTAGTGCAGGTGACATTGCTAGCTAGCGTGGATCTCTCGTCCCTATCTGAGCCAAATGATGGTGTATGGCCAAGGGTGCAACATTGTTGTTAGGTTCAACCTCTCGTCAACCTTAGATGAGATTAGGTTCTTCTGTCTACCACTTTCAACAATGAAATGGAGTGGGGTCCCCTTCACTTGCATCTATGAGTGGCATAGGCGCTCCCCTTCTTCAGGCTCCTTTGGCTGGACCTTTGTGGTAGTAATGTTGACACTAGGTTCTGCGTCAATGATATGTTTTCACTTATCTAGCTTCGAATCAAAGTCTAAGTTAACATCCAACTATGAGACTTCCGTCTCAGCCAACAATGACTGTTTGGAGCGACATTCATCAGTGTTGTGTCAAGGGATTTTGTGGAGCTCGCACCACTTTCTAGTGTCCTTCTTCAACTTCCTATTACCCTTCTTTGCTTATGGCTTGGACTAATTTTTTTGGGGTTGAACATCCTCACTCTATCCTTTGCTTTGGGAGTTAGGGCCACCTTTAGCATGCTTCTACTGCGATGGGTTTGTAGAATTGAAATCCTGCTTATTCTTTTGCTTAATCTTGACATCATATCGATAAGTGGCTCCCAACGAGGAGATGTCCATAAACTCTATATATGTTTAGATGTACCTATGTATACCATTGTTGTACTTCAGAACCAAGTGTTTCTCAGAGTCTTTAACACCCATATTTGTGTGCAAGGTATGGAATATATTGGTGTACTTCGACACCATCTCATCTCTCTCCTAGCGTGGAGTTGTCCATCTCATGTTCTAGTCATCATAGTTTCCAACATAGTAGTATTTCTCCTTGAGGACATCAACAAAAGCCTCCCAAGTGGGTCCTGGCCCAAAAATTTCAAACTCATCTCTCACATGTTGCTCACAGTATGTCTCCCACCAATCTCTGACATGGGGAGCGTGAAGGTGATTTTTTCACTGTTGGAAAAAATTTGGACAGAGAAATAACCCTCTAGTAGACTTAACCATTTTCCCAAAGCGTCGATGTCTATCTGGCCTTCAAATAAAGGAATATCAAAGTTAACTTGTATCTTAAACGACGTTGCACCTCCGAAGTGACTGCTGGTTGAAGGTGCCTCCGTTGTTGTTGGCAACTCTCAAAGGATTTAGGCGAAATTATCCATCATCTCATTCCTCTGTCGTGCGAGGGATTCCTCGAGCAATAATTTGATAGGATATCCTACTCCGTCATCTCTCTTTTATTTTTCCATGGGAGGATACTTGGGATGACGAGAGTGTTATTCTCTAAGCTCAACCAATTCAAGACCCAAATCTTGATAGCCTGACCTCGTCGGGGACACACACATAGAAACAATAGAGAGCGGATTTCTCTGATACCATTGACCTAGATTATACTGAGAATGACATGAAGGAAAATATATAACAAGGAAACACACATAGATATTGCAAGAAACATAGTAATATAGTCAAACTCATTTTCTATTAATGAATGTTTGTAATACAATAAGACTGTAAAATGCAAAGCACACAAGCTAGCTAGAATGACAATAGCTTATCCTTGAAGAGAGAGATGTGTCAACGACGCTCATTCATAAGAAGATGATTACAAAGAGGCCGAAAAGGAATTTTAACATAAAGAATTAATGAGAAAACCCTAAACATACAAAACCCTATCTCAAAAAGATGAAACACCAAAAGGTTTGTGGGCCCCGATGTGGTTAGTTGATACGTCAACTTCGTGGGGCCACAACTTTTGCATATGATCTTCGTTTGGGGCGCTCGATATCCCATCAAGAAGGTCTAGTCGAGAAGTACACATTCCAAATGACCTAGTATCTACCTTTTTCTACATACCGGGTGCTACACATAAAAAAAACATTGTTTAGAACCTCAAAATGACCCCAAAAGTTTGGGACCCAAAAAACTGTAGAGAAACTACCACGATGTAGAACCATTTTGAATTAGTGCAACATGTGATTGGAAACCAATATCCATTTGGATCAACTACGTGGCTAGCCCCACAAGTTTAAGTAATGGGGGCTGACGTGGCTTCCACTCACACCATGGTGATCAATACAATAGGTCAACTTGTGGGAGGCATAACTTTTGCGTACAAACTCTGATTGAAGTGATTCTTGCACCAATGGAAAGGTCTTGGTGTGTATATTATAACCGATTGGTCCATATAAAGGTTTGGATGATAAAAAAGTGTCGTTTTATGCCTCAAAATGGATCTGAATATTTCAGACGATTTTTGGACCCAAATTTCCAACTTGAGACTAGCCATTGAAATGGCTCTGCAAGTTGATTTCTCCAAATTTTTCTCCCATAAAGCACAAGATATATGTCAAATAATATAATGATCGATTCCGGATCACCTGTACCCAAGAAAAACAAAATAATTTGCTACCCATTAAAATTACTTGCATGCAACAAGATAAAAATGCTCACACAACTATCAATCATTTTAAAGACGCGAGTGTAGATTATTAAACATACCCGACATTCAAAAACACAATAAAATGCACTAGTTAAAGACAACATTTAAACATACACAGGGACAATAACACTTATCTTTAAGGAAAACACCAATTGGCTATGTATGAGGGACGTTCCTCCCAACCATAGGCTCTACTATTCCATTTCTCTCAACAACAAGACACCCGCGAGATGGGGCTATGAATCCACAAAGAAAATTCCTCATAAGGCTGGCTATTGTCCACTCAACAACCCAATACCCAAAATACTGATTCCTACAACGATTCCAATCAATTAGCGCTCTTTCCCATCAACTTGCACAACCCAAGGAATTAGATCCCCTTCTTTGCCACACAATCCCTCAGGCTATCCCCCTTCTCTTCAGGGCTCCATCACAAGTTGGCCAAGAAATCTCTCAGCTCGGGATTTCAAGAATTTCAACTGCAACAGGAGTGCTCACAACAACTTTCTCAAGGTTCTTGAGCAATTTTCCTCAACAAAAACTCACTTACAGGCATAACAACCTAATTCTCCATGCAATTCTAGCTCCAACAGGCTATCTTCCATATCCACTATGTCTGCTCTCCATTTTCAGCGCCAAACTCTCATTTTCCTCTCCTCTTGCTGTCATAAAAATCTGTGTTCTCTTCCTACTTGAATTTCCTTTTCTCCCATGCATGTTTGACTCTCTCTCATTTCTCAAAAAAGTGGTTTTACTTAGCCCATGTTGTCATAAATAGGTGAGACGACTTTCTGACCAACCTCTTACATCAGTGTACTTATCCCATACTTCAATATCTAAGTGAGATGACTTTTCCCACCAACCTCTTACATGCAACTAATGATTGGTTTGATAAGTCAAAGGGGTAAATATTAATAATAAAAATGATTTAGAAAAATGGCTTGAGTTTATTAGGCATGTGGAATTTCCCCTTGGACCCCCCTCTCTTGTGGAATCATAGCCCCCCAATGTTATTGTCCCCTCTCGTATTACAACCAACAATGTATTTTTAGTTAATCAATGTATGTATATATTACAATGCTAGACTCTCCGACCTTACTTACTGGCTCACCAACCTATTTAACATGTGTACAATTACATTGCAATTCACGAGGATTAGAATTGGGATGTTACACTAGTGCTCATCTAAGGTGGAGATGGGAAAAATGCAATTTAGAAGAGGGATTTCCCATCCCTTAGAGTTAGAGCTCTTTTCAAGAGGAGCGACATGGTTGTCTTTCATTTTCTCGGTGTCTAAGGGTTTTGAGTTTTTCTGGAGAGAATTCTCCCCTCTATGGATTGCACCACTTCATTTTTCTTTGCTTGGAGGAGCTTCTTGAGCCTTCTTTGTTGATTTTATTTGAGTGCTATCTCTTATCTATAAAAGTTTTTGTCCCTTGTGGATTAGTGAGGTTTTTTCTTTCCACTTTTGTGAAATATTTATGTTTATGACAAAAGCATAATGTCAAGGTCCAATAAGAAAAAATTACTTTTGATTATACCTCATGTATTAGATACTCATGATTCATAAACCCAAAAACCTAAAAAATAATAAAAACATATTAAAAATATTTATAAATATAAATTAATTGCATTTTTTTCAAAAAATGAATTATCTTTATTTATTTATTGAGCCATATTGAGATTAAAATTCCTCAAAATTTGGAACTAAATGCATTACTTTGTATCTATGAAATGTATACTTTTAGTTTTGCATTTTGATTTTCATTACTTGTTTTTTCCATATCAAATTGTATTCAAACTCTTATTAATATTAAAATCTTGCTACTATAAACAAAAATAATATTGAGAATTTTTTTAGTCATAATCAAATTTTTATACAGAAATCTAATATCCCACTTAAATTTCCATGGTTAGTATCAATTTGTATTCAAATTCTTATTAATATTAAAATATTTCTAATACAAACAAAAATAACATTGAGAAGAGATTTACTCATAATCAAATTTTTATACATAATCTAATATCCCACTTAAATTTCCATGGATTCTTCTGAAGATTAACTTCAACATCTTGTATGATAAATCTCTGCAACTACTTGCCAATGGTGGGAAACAATTAGCTTAAACCAACAACTCCCTGCAAATGGCAGTCGGACTGGTCTCTCCTTCCTCGAGCTCAGTCTCCAAGTCTCCTTTTTCCTAGAGGCGGTCCCATCTCCCCTGCTCCCCTGACATTTTTTCTTGTGCCTTCTGGCATGTCCCTCACTGTCATCTTACTACAGTTATTTCACTCGGTCGTCCAGACATACAACCTTAACTACCCTGGGCTCCTACCTCCTTGGTTTTCGCTTCAGTCTGATCCTTTGCTCAGTGGTTACTAGGTGGACTCGGGAGAATCTTCCATGCTACGCGCACCCATGGAGGCTGAAGTCAGCGCACTCATGGGTGCGGATGACGATGCTTTTTGGCATAGTGTGGAACTATCCCCCTCGACTTTTGAGCTCTCAAAACTGCGTGTAATAACTCCTCTCTGCAATGAGATTTGGGCTCCATTTACAGCTCCGACCCACCCTCTCCCTCTGTCTTCCCTTCGTCCCATTCTTTAGTTGGTTATACTTCCACAGTGTCTTCCTACCAGCAAACTCCCTTACCCTCTTTCACTTCTCCATCCATAACTACTGTGCCTTCGACCCCCTATCCTCTGCCAAACTCTTGGCACTCGTCCCCTCTTCCGGCAACTTAGACCACTGCCTCAGCTGTCCACTTCCCGCCTCCACATACTTCTATCAAACACTCCGCCTCAACCCAACCACACTTACAAAAGGGATCTACCCTTCCTCTTGGCAGTAAGAAACCTCCACATAGGCCTTGGCGTCCTAAGAAATCCAAAAAAAGGATGGTGCTAGGTGACGACGTGGGTCTGGAAGACTCAATAAAATTGGCTTTGTGCACCTTGGTCAGTAGAACCTCCTACCGATATCTCTGCAAAACAGACATAACTATCTGGGTTTAGTCGACTTGGAAGCCACTGCTTGGCTATTCTCCAGAGATCTCTTACTTGACATGCGGGTGGTTCGGCTTCCATCTACACTCCCCAGAAGACTCGACTATGATACCAAATGGACACTGGTTATTTGAAAGAGACAGTTTCATGCTTAAAAGGTGGCACATTAGTTTTAATCCAACACAAGACTATTTTCGTCTACGCCACCTATGGGTCCTCCTCCCTGGACTACCACTCTACCTCTGGAACAAAAATCCTTAGAGGCTATTGGTACTAGTCTTGGCAAAGTCCTAGCTATCGATTTGAAAGTTTTGGAAGCTCCTATCAAAAGGGTGGCCAGAGTCTTGGTGGAACTTGACATCCACAAAGGCTTACAGGAAACGATTGATATCGAATGACAGGGACACACTATACGCCAAAACATCGACTACCTAGGTATACCCTTTAGGTGTACTCACTGTTGACAGACGAGTCACCTCAGAATCAGTTATCGGACAGAGTGGCTGAGGATTTTTCCGAAGATTTTATGCTCGAGATTTCTACCAGACTGGACTCACCTTGCAACCACTCCACAACTCCACTTTCTGACTTCCCTGAAGCAGCCAACACCATTTCTTTGAATACTACTATTGGTAAGTTGAAATTATTTTGTCCTTCCCTATACTTCTCTTTACTTGCTTGGGAAAGGGATCTCATAGACAACTCTCCTACTATGGTTTCATTTGCCTCGTCTACTCACTCCAGCGACCCACCCCTACCAAAACAGAGCCAACCCGTGACCTCATCCTCGACTGCTCCCCTTCCGAGCCCTGGGCCATAAACTCTTCTTTCACCTATCCTCTCCCCAACCACACCTCTGGACGAGTCCCCTTTAGTTCCTCGAGCTATCTACTTGCAAATGGATGAAGCAACCAAGGACTGTACTCCCGCACTTGACACACTTCCTTCCCAAAAGGAATCATCGACTGGCCCGGTTGGCGATTTTGCGGAGCCCTTGGGGGGAAATGTTGTGGGCCATAGAGAATTTGACCCTGGGGAAGATACCCTTGTAGAACTATTGGACATCCTAGTTCCTTCTTATAGGGAGGTTCTCTCCCATGTCCCCTTACCTACCTACTCTGGGAAATATATCATTTGACCATGGGACTTAGCATCGACTTTCAACCCTATTATCTATTCTGAAGATATTTTGGGAAAGGATTACGTTTGGTCAAAGGGTAAGGGTTTTGAACTCTCTCCGATCAAAACTAGGAGTGCTAGACGCAAAGAGGCTTCTATGGACAAACTACCTGCCACTACTCCTGCTGCTACACTTATGGATCTCGAGGCACTTAGAGGCAATAAATCCCTGGCGAGAGAAAAACAATGATACTACTCTCTCTAAACATCAAAGGGGTGGGGGGGACCCTAAAATCCGCCTCCTTTAGACGCTTTCTCAACAGGACAAATCCGGACATAGTATTCCTACAAGAAACTCTTGTCGCTGGCTCAAAAGTGAGAATTTTTCTAAGCAATTTCCGTCCTACCTAGAATTCTGCAACTGCAAGCTCTTAGGGCACCTCAGGTGGTTTAGCAGTTACTTGGGATCCTGCTAATTTTTCTCTGGTTCCTCATCTTTGTTGTGGTGGTATCCTCTTGACAGGTACCAGCCTCTGGAACGCACAACCAATCACCCTGTTGAATATGTATGGTCCATGCAATGATAAAAAATCTTTTTGGGATTGGGTGGCAGACAATGGAATTCTTGATGGTACCAATCTGATTATCGATGGTGATCTGAATTTCACTACCAACATTGGAGAAATTTGGGGATCCTCAGCTTCTATGGATCCGTTGACAAACTATTTCACTATGCTCCTACAAAACCACAACTTAGTGGATCTACCACCGGTCGCTATCGTCCTTCCTTGGCACAATGGGTGCACGGGACCTGATGCGATTTCCAAAAGATTGGATCGCTTCCTTTTTTCTGCAGACTTGGCCCTTCAGGTTGGTTGTTTAAAGACATGGGTTGACTTTCCCTTTTTCTTAGATCATGCTCCGATCATACTTCATTTGGATCCACATGGAACTTCATTTTCTTACCCTTTTAAATTCAATCTGAGCTGGATTTTGGAGCCAGAACTACACTTGATTGTTAGAGAAGTTTGGTTGTATCCTATATTCCTGTCTGAACAGAATGCACAGACTCGCTTGGTATGGAAGTTAAAATCGCTAAAACACAGGGTAAACAACTGGGCAAAAAATCTCAGAAATCACAGACTTCTTAGACTTCTTGAATTGGAGACGGCTTTAAAGGCCATTTCCCACAGGGACCATCAAGCTGGCGGACAGTCACACACTGAATCAACCTTGGATCTACTAGAGTCAGAACAAAACAATATTCTCCTGGCTGAAGAGGCTCTGTGGCATCAACGCAGTAGGGCAATTTGGTTAAAATGCAATGACTACAACACAATTTTTTCACACCTATGCTAGTTATCGCAGGAATAAAAAACATATCTGGGAAATTATCGATGATGCTGGGTTTAATCATAAGGAACAACCCACTTTAAAAACAACAACTACTACACATTTCAAAACTTTTTATGGGGCTAGAACCCATCCATCGCTCCCAGACTCTGTCAGAGTGGCCAGTCTCTTTCCCCGTATGGCTATAGCCGAGGACACACGCCTTTTGGATAGATCCTGTTCCCTACAGGAGGTTAGAAATGTTCTCAAATCATTCGCAACTGAAAAAATCCTCGGCCCAGACCGCTGAACCGTCGAGTTCTTTCTCCATTACTTTGATCTAGTTGGCGCGGAGCTCCTTGACTTGGTTGAAGACTCCAGACTACGGGGAAGAGTTTTAGTTTCTATAAACTCAACTTTCCTGACTTTGATTCTGAAATAAAACAACCCAACTTCTTTTGGAGATTACAGACCTACATCTCTTTGCAATTTGTGTTATAAACTGATTTAAAAAATTATCGCTAATCGTCTAAAGCCGATTCTCTCACGATCTCTGTCAAGTGAACAATTGGGCTTCCTAAAAGGCAGACAGATCCTTAATGCAATAGGAACAACTCAAGAATGTTTTCACAATATAAAAGAAAAAAAATCAAAGGCATTAATCCTTAAGTTAGATCTTAAAAAGGCCTTTGATTGCATCGATTGAGACTTTCTACGGTTGATCCTGGTGCAATCTGGATTCAATTTGACTTCCATCAATTGGAACATGGGCTGTGTTTTGAGTGCCACCTTATCGGTTCTGGTTAATGGAGAAGCCTCTCCTTTCTTCCACAGTGGCAGAGGCTTGCGACAGGGCTGCTCGCTCTCCCCGCTACTTTTTATTTTAGTCATGGAAGGCATGAGTATTCCTCTTAAACTTGGCTAGTCACAAGGGAACTTGACAGGTGTAAAATTTTCTAGGCTGATAAATATCCTACATCTCCTAGTCATAGACGATGTTTTGATTCTGACCAATGACTCTATTCTTGAATGGAAAGAAATCAAAAAAATTCTACAAGTCTTTAGCAACGCTTATGGTCTACACATAAATTGGTCAAAGTCCACATTTCATTATTCAAACCTCTCTGATTAGTCATTGAATCATCTTAAGGTTCTCTTCCCACATATTTTTTTAAATCTGTCTAAAGGCTTCAATGATCTAGGATATTTTATTAAGGCAGATTCCTACAAGATTGTTGACTGGAACTGGCTTGTGGCAAAAGTGGAAAAAAGAATTAGGAATTGGTGCAACCGCTGGCTCTCTCTTGGTGAGTGTTTTACACTTTTAAAAGTTGTCCTGGAAGGTCAACCTGTATATTGGATGGCTTTGGCTGCCCTTCTAGTGGCCGTGCTCCACAAGCTTCGCAAGCTTTCCTTCAAATTCCTCTGGTTGGGTTGTATATCCTTACATCGCCTCCATCTCTATAGCTGGGACGCTCTTGCAAAGCCAAAACAAAAAGGCGGTTGGGGCCTCAGGAACATCCTCTTCTTCAATCTAGCTCTTGTTGCAAATACACTTTGGCGTGTATTAACAAATGCAGGGATTTGGCACATAGTCATCTTGGATAAATATCTTCCACTTGTTTCTGTAGCTGCTTGGCTTAGATTGCCACCTTCTATTCCTAGTTCTGCCTCCTACACTTGGAGAAACTTGGCTTGGACGACTCCTCTTATCTTCCACTGTCTCTCTTGGAACCCGAGGACTGGTCACTCTATCCACATTGGACAAGATCGTATTCTGGGTTTGGGAGATTCCTCCTTTTTATCGGTACAACTTCTCAATTACCTCCACTCCTCTCACATCTCTTACCTCTTCCATGCTAAAGACACAACTGGTTTCGATTCTATCTCCCACTGCTGGCGTTCTAGTGTGGATCTCGGCTTGTCAACTGCACTAGTTGTAGAATGGGATTCTTACACCAAGTCTTTATCGAGTGCTGGTATAAAGCTCCATGAGAGGGAGGATGATTTCCTTTGGATAGGAGGAGATTCCTTGAGCCGCCCGTCTGTCTCAAACATATACGCTGATATTACAAATTTACATTGGCCACTTTCAACTGATGGCTAGAGGATTTTGTTTTGGAGCTAGAATATCCCACAGAAGATTAAGCTCTTCACTTGGTTGACCATTGAAAACAAAGTAAACACATGGGATGTCTTACAAAAAAAGGGTGGATTGGGCCTAGCTTCTGTCACCTCTGTCGCAGGGAGGAGGAATCAACTCTTCATTTATTTGTTCATTGCCCATTTACTAGACGGGTCTGGGCTCGGATTACAACTGTACAACATATTTCAACCACTTGGGATGGGTCTTCGTTGTTGGACTGCTACAAGTGCTGGAGCATCAAGCAACAATCACATCTCGCTCTGCTTCCCTTTATCTGCTGGTTTGTGTGGATGGAGAGAAACATCATCATTTTCGCCAATGGGATTGTTAAAATAATGTAACTGCAAAGAGTATTCTTATTATTATTGATATACTATTTATAAGATTAATCCCCATTGTGGATTAATCATGTCGGTAATTGTATTAGGACCAAATCCCCTTTTGCGGATTGGTCAACAGACAATTATAATAGGCAGAATAAGAAGTCGGCCCCAACAATTATTATTGAGACCCAGAAATATAATAAAGGTGGGTTTACCCATCCAGAGTGAGAGGTCGGCCCTGCCAGTGAAGACATTTCACATGTGCCATACTTGTATATATAGAGAGGCTAGCGCCTCACTTTATCACACAACACACTTGCTCATTTTCTAAGAGGCAAGCTGCAACTTACCAGTTGGAGAGAGGGAGAAGAGTGGCACATCTTTTGGAGAGGACTATCTGTATTGGTTTGGGTTATCTCTTGACATTGTATTGGCAATTTATGATAAGGAAGTTTTTGCTGGGTTTTCTTCCCCTAGAGGGTTTCCCAGGATAAATGTTGTGTCTCTTGTGAATGTGTATTTCTCAGTGATCTTGTTCTTATGTTGCTCTTATATATTGAAATGAAAAGAACTATAATAATGGCATAAAACATTAACATGGATTAAGAGCCAACCTGAAGGAAGCATATTTCGCAAGAGAAAAACGTCACTGTTGCAGTACCTGCAAATTAAGGTTTTTCAAAAGTGAAGTTTTTCAGCTCCAAAACTACCTAGAAAGTTGCGCCCTCCCCCAAGGATCATTTTGGCACCTAGAGCGCACCTTTTCAATGGCTGGATCTCCCGGAAAATGAAACCCTAGTTTCACAAAAGTACCAGAAGTACCAGAGTACTAGAAGTACGAGAAGCACGAGTCTAGAAATCCGCAGATCAGATTTGAAGGGGCAAAAATTGGATTTTCTCAGATCCAAGTACACCAGGCTACTCGCCTCAGCCAAGCGTACCCCCTGGTAAGGTCAAAACTTGATTTCAAACATTTTCATTTTTGGTCATTTTTCATAGCCTCAAGTACAAGATGTCTGCAAACACAAAGCTTGTTGAGAAACTAGAAGGCATAGACAACTTTTGTGCCTGGAAGTATAGGATCAATCTGATCCTTACAGAGAATGACCTAGCAAGATTCATCAAAGAAGAAGTGGCAGAACCTGAAGATGCTGTAGAGAAAGAAAAGCATCAGAAGGACTCAATCAGGGCTCAAAGAATCATTGCAGATTCAATCAAAGACCACCTGATCTTGTATGTATCATCTAAGAAGACTCTGAAAGAGATGTTTGACTCTCTAAGAAAACTATACGAAGGAAAGAACATCAACCGAAATATGAACCTAAGATCTCAATTGAAGAATACCAAGATGTAGAAAGGAGAAATGATTCAAGAATATTTCTCCCGAATCTCAGAAATTAAAGAACAGTTAAAATCGATTGGAGACACCATAGATGAAGACGAATTCGTAATGACGGCCCTAAATGGTCTCACAAGACCTTGGGATGCTTTCATCCAGATGATATGTTCCATAAAGGAGAAACTACAATTTGAGAGCCTATGGGAAGAATGCATCCAAGAAGAGACAAGGGTAGCTAACCGTGAAACACTACTAGCAAGGGATGATGATCAAGCCCTAGCTACTCATACAAAAGGAGGAAGGAAGAAACCCTACTTCAAAATGGAAACTTATAGAGAGCCTCAACCATCAAACAAATTCAACAACAAAGAATCTCATCCAAGAAGTTTTCAGAAGAAAGGACAACGTAAGGGAAGAGATCTCTCATCCATACAATGCTATCATTGTGATAAGATGGGACACAAGGAGAATTCTTGTCCAGTGAGAAGAGAATAATACAAGAGGAAACAGAAGAGGCAACATGCCCACATAGTCGAAGATGAAGAACCACCTATGAAGATGATTAAGGACCATGTCTTGATCTCGACCCTCTCAGGATCTGTATCACCTGGAGAGGACACATGGCTCATTGATAGCGGTGCATCAAAATACATGACGGGTAAGAAAAGTACTCTCTCTTGTATTTCAGAAAATAAGTTTTCTCAGAAAGTGACACTTGGAGATGATTACCAATATCCCATCAAGGGAGTGGGAGAATCAAACTACAAGCTAGATTCAGAAAACTTAATAACAATGAAGGACGTACTCTATGTACCGGGATTAAAGAAGAACTTACTCTCCATATCAGCTTTAGATAAGAAAGGTTATAGAGTTTCCTTCATAGATGGAGAATTTCTTATGTGGGCTAAGGGAGAAACCATAAGTGAAGCAATCATCATCAGAGATGAAGAAAATGGCTTATATAAGCTGAAGGGTCACTCAGAAACTGCCATGACCCATGCTATCGAAAACTCATGCGAACTTTGGCACAAAATATTAGCCCACATCAACTACAAGGCACTACCATACATATGCAAAGCTGTCACAAGTTTACCAGAACTCAAGGGTGATTAGGAAGACATATGCAATGGATGTGCGCAAGGGAAGAATATCAAGAATCCTTTTACAAAGAGGGACAACAAAGCGGAAGGAGTACTGGAACTCATTCACTCAGACGTGTGTGGCCCAATGCCATCATCCTCCATTAGCGAGTATGTATACTATGTATCATTCATTGATGACTATTCTCGCAAGCCCTGGATATATTTCTTGAAATCAAAAGATGAAGTATTCAACAAATTCAAGGAACTCAAAGCCTTGATAGAGAATCTTTCTGAAAGGAAGATTAAGATACTCAGGTCAGATAATGGAGGAGAATATACCTCAAAAGAGTTCGTGAACTTCTGCAGAGATGTTGGGATCAAGAGGGAACTCACTACTCCCTATAATCCCCAACAAAACGGTGTAGCTAAAAGGAAGAACAGAACAATTATGGAAGTTGTAAATACCATGATTCACAATCAAGATCTTCCTATGTTCTTATGGGAAGAAGCAACAATGGCAGCTATTTATGTGCATAAACGATTATCCCATAGCGCACTTGGGTTCAAGACCCCGAAAGAGATGTTCATCGGAAATAAGCCAGAGGTAAGTCATCTCAAAATATTTGGTTGTCCAATGTTTATTCATATACCAAAAGAGAAAAGAAACAAGCTGGAACCCTCCGGAAAGAAGGGAATATTTGTGGGATACTGTGAGGTCTCCAAGGCCTTCAGAATCTACATACTTGGTCACCGCCACATTGAAATCAGCAGGGACATGACCTTTGATGAAGAAGCAACACTTAAGAAATCAAGAAGATGCCAACTTGAAGAAGTATATGAAGATGAACTTGTAAATCCCAGGATTGCATAATCCGTGAGGGAAGATCCCAGAGATGCAGAACCAAGAAGGGAAGTCGTAACTTCCCCTGATGAGGAGACTCCTGAAAACCACGACATATCAGAAGTTCAATAACCTCCTCAAATGACCTTCTCCCATAAAAGAAAGCCTTCTTGGGCAAGAGAGCTCATTCAAGATGGATATAAGTATGGTGTTCCAAAAGGAACCACGAGACAGGTGAAAAGACCAAAGCCATTCTCCAGTTACACGGCTTTGATGTGTAATCTACTAGATGAAGAACCTACCTGCATTGAAGAAGCCATTCAAAAGAAGGAATGGGCAGATGCCTTGACAGAGGGATACCAATCCATAATAAAGAATGATGTATGGGAAATAGTTCCCAGACCAAAAAGTAAGGATGTGGTATCATCAAAATGGCTCTTCAAAATAAAACACGCTGCTGATGGAAGTATTGAGAAATATAAAGAAAGATTTGTCAGTCGTGGCTTTTCCCAGAAGGAAGGTATTGACTATGAAGAGACATTCTCTCCTGTGGCTAGATACACTTCGATCAGGACCATCATATCTCTTGCAGCAATGATGAAATGGAAGCTGCACCAAATGGACGTGAAGACAACTTTCCTGAATGGTGTTATCGAAGAGGAAGTGTATATAGAGCAACCCCAATGATTTGAGGTTGAAGACATGAAGTCTCATGTCTGCAGATTGAAGAAAGCCTTATACGGATTGAAACAAGCTCCCAAAGCTTGGTATGGCCGAATAGACAGTTTCCTGACGAGCTTAGGCTTTACCAAGAGTAAAGCAGACTCAAATCTCTACTTCAAAATTATGGATAATGAGCTAGTAATCTTACTACTATATGTGGATGACTTATTCTTAACTGGAGAAGAAAATCTCATCGCTGAATGTAAAAAGAGACTTGCCATAGAATTTGAAATGAAAGACCTTGGCCTAATGCATTATTTCTTAGGCCTTGAGGTATGGCAGAGTCTAGAAAGGATCTTCCTTAACCAAGGGAAGTACACAGTCGAAATCATGAAGAGATTCGACATGATGGAATGCAAACCCATGAATACACCCATGGAAGCGAAGCTGAAGCTGCTGGTCGATACTTCGTCAGATTTGATGGATGCCACACTGTACAGATAGATTATTGGATCACTGATGTACCTGACGAACACCAGACCATACATTTGTTTTGCAGTGAACACCTTGAGTCAGTTTCTGGTAGAGCCCAGACGTGTTCACCTAGTGGCTACAAAACATGTGATGAGGTACCTTAAAGGTACAATAGATTATGGTCTCAGCTATGATGGAGATCATAAATTCACATTGAGTGGATACACTGATGCAGATTGGGCAGGAAGCGTTGCTGACATAAAAAACACTTTCGAATGCTGTTTCAGTTTGGGATCAGCCATGATCTCGTGGCATGTAACACCCTGTTTCCCCCAACTTGTAAATATAACGGGATTGGCCAAGGACTATGGCAAACTCATAAAGGTGAATATGTGATGTAAATGGACCCTGAGAAAGAGGTCAATGAATGTGAATGATATTGTGAATTTATTGCAGGACCGCTGAGAGGGGATGTGCAGAATAAGAGACCACGATGGCGGTGGAAGGCCCCTGAAAAGGTGGCGTTAACTCCCACCGAGAATTAAATACCGTATTTGGACTCCACTGGCCCGGAGAACCAAAAGCGGCTCACTGGCCCTGAAATTCAATGCCTTGCAGACTTGTAGGCGGATGGCTTGATGAGGGATGGGATGGTGAACCGCCCATTCGTAGAGCCGTCAGGTCTGATCGACGCGAGGGTAATCATGCCACACAACCTCGCGAGATGATAAGGCGTATGGTAGAGGCGATTGAAAGGGCAGATGATCCGGATTTTATGAGCAGAATGAAATGAATACAGATTATTAACAGGTGCTTAACACAAAAATAACAGAGATACAGTAAGACTGGTTTTCTATTAAATAACGAAATAAGTTGAAACTGTAAAATGCAGCGGAAACAAGCTTGCTAGAATGGTGGCGGCTTATCTCTGAGAAGAGATGTGACGGCAGCGCGCATTTGCAAGAAGATCATTAC
>ML805205.1:225174-258962 GCA_009831015.1 Picea engelmannii | reverse complement strand
GAAAAGTGACACTACAAATTGGTATCGGAGCGCGAGTAAGCTCTGAGCTGCGAAAAGTGACACTACAGAATGTGTGCAAGGGCCATCCAATACACAGGTAAGCATTCCAGGACTGCCTTGATTAAAATGAACCTGCCTCCCAAGGATAGCATCCTAATACACCAGTGGTGAATTCGGTGTTCGAATTTGTCAATCAACCATCTCCAATCCACCGCTTTGTAACTTGATGGCTTTATGTGGAACCCCAGATAGCTGAAACCTTCCGATAGATCTATAGAGTCAATGTTGAACAACAATTTGAGCTCAGCAAGGTAGGCTCCCGAGCACCTGTGGCTAGGAAAATTGACTTTTGATAGTTGATCCTCATACCTGAAACAATGCAAAAAGTGTTAATAATTTTATGTATCTCAATCCACTCAAACAGGTTTGCACTGGTCATGATGATCACATCATCCACGAAAAGTAAGTGCAAGATCTTAATCAATCTCAAGACTTTTATCCCGGTCAGGATGCCTTCCGCTTGACTTTTTTTTAGCAAAATGCCGAGGCTTTCCAAAACTAGAATGAAAAGAAGGGGCGACAGGGGGCAGCCCTGTCGAAGCCCTCTCCACTATGGAAGGCCTTTGTAGCTTCCCCATTGATCAAAACTGTGAAGATGGTCGAGGAAATACAACCCATCACCCACCTTGTGGTAGCCACTCCAAAACCGCACTGCAAAAGTATAAGGCGAAGAAAATCCCAATTGATGCTATCGAAAGCCTTTCTAAGATCCAGTTTCAGGACGATAGCTTGGAGTTTTTTGGTCTTTATACTGTGAAAGCACTCCTGTGTTGTTCCTATAGCATCGAGAATTTGTCTCCCCTTAAGGAAACCTAACTGTTCTTCTGAGAGAGCCTTGGAGAGGATGGGGTGAATCCTCCTGGCTATGATCTTAGAAATAATCTTGTAACAAAGATTACATAGCGAAATAGGGCGGAAATCCTCAAACCGTCTTGGATGATTTTTTTTGGGTATAAGAACAATGAAAGTTTTATTTAGTTGTTTTTTGACAAACCCTCTAGTTCTCGATTCCTCCACAACGTCCAACAAGTCTTGTCCCATTAAGTAAAAAAAATGAAGATAAAGTTCAACAGACCACCCATTGGGATCCGGGCTTTTTTCCTTGGTGAATCCTTTAATCACCTCTAAGATCTCCTCCTTTGAATAGGTTGATTCCAGGGCTCTTACCTCCTCAGTTTTTACCATTCTGGGGAAGAGTCTGGATGTGTCAACCTGATCCGATAGTTGATATGCGCCTGCATCCTGGTAGAAGGATTTAAAGTGATTAAAAGCCACCTGTTTAATGTCTTCCTTAGTTTGATGAAGCCTCCCTTCCTCATCCTCAATCTCCCACGGGAATTTTTTATTTTTTCGATGACTAGCGAAACGGTGGAAGAACCTCGTATTTTTGTCCCCGTTGGCTATCCATAAAGCCCTGCTCTTCAACTGCCACCTTTCTTCTTCCTCCAGGAGAAATTTGTTGCGTGCTTCCTCTAGACATCTTAGTTTGTATTCAATGTCATCAAGCCGAACATTCTGCGCCTTCAGACGTAGAAGATCCTCCAGGTCTCGTTCTATTCTGCTCAACTCAGCCTTTTCCTTAATCTTTTTGTCTTTTAACCAGTTTTTTGTGTAGGCTTTTAAGCAGTTAAGCTTTCTCTCCAAGCTGCCCTGTGCGTCCCCTTGAATCGGGAGAGAGGTATCATTCCACACCGATCTTACTAACTGTTCAAAAGAGTCCTCCCGCAGCCACACATGGTTAAATTTGAAAGGGTGAGTTTCCCCAAATCTTGCTTCCCCCAATTGAAGACAAATAGGTGCATGATCTGAGAGAAAAGGTATGTCAACCCAGGCTTGAATTCTGCAGTGGGACGTGATCAGGCCATCTGCTACAAAGAACCTATCTAATCGTTTTGCTATGCCATCTGTTCCCGATCTCCCGTTTCTCCAAGTGGGCATCACCTCATCAGGTGCCAAATCCACTAAGTTATTTTTGGAGAATAGATGCTTAAAAAAATCTGAAAGTGGGTCTGCCTATGCGTTCTCTCCCCAAATCTCCTCTGAGCTAGTCATTATGTTCAAGTCTCCCACTAGGATAACTTCTTTCACCGCTAATAGGCCAATATGGTCGAGTTTCTCCTAGAATAATCTGCGATCAGTGCACGGTCCATAGGTATTCAGCAAAGTCATCTTCCTTTTCAATTCTAAGCAGGTACTTGTCAGCAAGATCCCCCCTGGACTTAGCATAGGAGTTAAGTCGAAAAAGGTGGGATCCCAAGAGACTAGGAGCCCTCCCGAGTTTCCAACTGAGCTTGCCGCGCAGATCATCCAATAGGTTGGAGTAAGTACATGAAATTTCTAGCTGTCGCTGCATCCACCAGTGTTTCTTGGAGAAAAATTACAGAAGGTCGAGTTTTCTCAAGGAGTCGTCTCATGCAAGCAAGTTTTAGGGGTCCTCCTACCCCTCTAATATTAAGGGATAGGAGTATCATGACTTGTCCCTGGCAAGGGCTTTTAATCCTCTAAGTGCCCCTAGATCAATAGCAGATGACTGTGAAGTCGAAATCGAAGACTGAGAGCCGTCCTTCTTACACGCACTACGGGTTTTTAGTGGCAAAATCTCCAATCCTAATTCGCAGGACCAAGAAGGGTCAATTCCAGTTGCCTTTCCCACATCCAACGAAGAAGGTAGGTCGGACTGAAGGTTTGCAGGGTGAATAATAGACTTTCCTTGGTAAGTAGGGATAGGAATGGAGCTAAACAAAACAAAAGAGGCTGGGGTGAGAGAAGACAGCAAGTGTTCCAGTTCTTGGTCAGTATAAGACGGCTCAACACAACCCGGAAGTGTGGGGGAATTGATCTCTTGAAAGGGGGTTGTAGTCTCCAAGTCTACCAGTGGTATGTCAGAGACTCTCGGGGGTTCTGGTCTAGTAGGCGAAGGAGAGGAGAGTGGGAGGGATTCCATCTCCGAAATCCCGGCCCCAAGGTCCCGTGGATTGAAAATAGTTTCTGCCATCGATTCAATATTAAGCCTCTCCTAAGATGAAAGAGAGTTGTACAGAGAGAGACAAAAGAATTTTATCTTATCGACTAACGAATCATCAAGGGGTCCCGAACTGTCATCCCTCCTCTGATGTGATAAAGCATCCAATCCTGTCAAGTCCAGCTGAGAATCGTATCCATCAAAACCGAGATCCTCCTCTGACAAAGCTGGGGGGAACTGTGAGCATTCTCTTCTCAAATGGCCTATCCTTCGACAAAACGAGCATCAAAAAGGAATGCCGAGATAATCTAAGCGTTGTGCAATGAAGAGGCCCCTCCATTCTATCTCCAACGTTTCAGGCAACCCAGTGTGTATGTCTATTTCCACTAAGACCTTTGCCATTCGTTTATCTGAAGTAGCTAGAGCCTGTGCATCCACCCGAAGGAAACGTCCTAAGGAGTTTCCAATGAGCTCAAGCGCCTTCTGGTTCCACAACTGAAGAGGGAGTCCCAGTAGGAGAACCCAGATGTGTCTGTAGCTGAAGTATTCCGTAGTAGGGTTGAAACCTATCCTCCATCTCTTAAGCATTAAGCTCCCACCCCCAAAACCCCTGAACATTTCCAGGATGCCAACCGTGTCCTCAGGGTTCTTAAAAATGAATCCTAGCCATCCTTTTTGGAGAAAAAGAACCTCAGGAACGTAGCCTAGAACCAACTTCCACTTGGCAGCTAACCAATCCTCCAGACTCTGCTTGCATCTTTCCTTATAAGCTAGCCTCCCAACTAAGGCACAAAGAGCCAGGTTACAAGCTTCAGAGAGCCCTACGTCCATCCCCAGTACTAGTCTAGGATGTTTTTGTTTCGGCTTCCACACCCTGTGCGTCCTCTTTGTAGTGCTTTTCTTGTGAAGGGTAGAGACCCTCCAATGAAACCGCCCTCCAGTTGGGCGTCCCTTCCTAGCCTCCTTTCACTCTGAATAAAAGGCTTTTGTTCTCCCACTTGTTCAATCTGTGACTTTGAACCACCAAGAGCTGAGCTCCACAGCTCTGCGTGCCCTAGGGAGAGATGTCTCTAGTTAATAGTAGGGGGGGTAGTAGACTTCTTGAGAGTGTCAAAGTGTGCTCTCCGATAATATTTACTATAAAGTGCATCGACCGATGCCAAGACCTCCGGATGGTCCCATGGATCCATGTCCCCCCCTCCTATGGGATCCGAGCCCTCAATATCCATAATGGAACCTTCTCCGTCCACAAGGGGGAGACTTACTCAGGGAGCAGACTGTCAGAGAAGAAGAAAGAGTTGTCTAGATGTAGAAAAAACTGAAAAAAAGCAGGTCATTCCTTGAATAGGGTGCCCTCCTGCCAAACCATCAACTCCGGATAGGTGGGTCCATCACAGATTTCGGAAGCAGAGAGTTTAAGCTGTTGGTTCCAAAAAAAACAAAAATCCAAGCAAAAATCAGGAGAAAAACCGTCCTAATATCCTCTTCTCCACTTCGGGAGAACGAAGCAGAGAGTTCCCTTGCTATCACTACTAAAGCTCTGCCACCCAAAGACTAGCAAGGTAGCTGAAGGGGTCACCACCGGCATCAGAAGAGCAGTATCCGCCATTAACGATCCGCTTGTTGAATCCAAAGCACCTCTTTTCCACTCCAACATTTTACATTTACATTAAAGTTTACATTTACATTAATCTTTAGGGAGACATTAGCCAGGTACTGTTTGTAGACTTTATACACCTGCTTTTTCAAACAACGTTGAGTTATCAATCCAAGATCAGTCTCACATATTCGTTTGACATCTCCTGCACTCATACGAATTCAGGCAATCATGGTAAGATGTTTCTCTGTCCTGCTATCTCTACTCGAGCACTCCACATTATCAATCTCCATATCAATCTCGTGCCAAAAACTGCACGGATTGCAAAAATGATTAGAACCACTAACTAAAATTACTCATGCTGCTGGCAAATCTGCAGCATTAAATAGTTCAGGTGTCACAATGAACTCGATGCATAAACAGACACTACCAAGTCCTGAAGAAAGAATAAAATACTGACCATACAGAGCCATTTTTGTCAGGCAGAATGACTATGAGGAGCTCCAATTCCTTTCCTCGAGTTTGTTCGTTGAATCTTTGTAAACAATTTTCGGAGCTCTTTCCAGCTGGCCAGGTCGTGCCATGTAGATTGGAATAACCGGTTCAAAATTGAATACCAGCAACCAAGGGAAGACTTAAACAAATAACAGATATTAGGAGCATTTTTTCCAGGTTTCCTCTACAACATAGGACAAACCGCAAATGGCCTTATAACCTCAAAAAATATATGAAAGCTCATCAAGGCCCACATGTTCCTACCGTGCCAGAGATTGAAAAATGGGTATACTTTTTCCTTCCCGGTATCATGGTATTTCAACTGCATATGCAAAATGGGTAAATTACAACGATTGAAAAAAATGATTTCATAAAAGCAGATCTACGAGTGATTTCCTGGCAATATCAAAATAAAACAGGTCTAATTCAGACAAGGCAACTAAGTTTCAGTATTTACCCATGGAGTAGGCAGAATTCAAGCTTCTACAGAGGCAAGTCTGTCACCAATATTTAGACCAAATTCTTTTACATAAGGAACTTGATCATAACCATTATGATACACAGTCTGCATATCAACATGTCACACCTGAGAAACTAATTAAATTCCACTCTCTTTGGTATTGGTAATAGAAAACGGGATGTCACGATCTAGTCCTTCCCATTCTTAATTCAAGCAGCAGAAGAGAAGTTCTCCCTCGTCATATGGACATTTTCAATTGATGCATATCTATTATCTATACATGGATAGGGTGTCAATTTCAAAATGTAAGGAAGTCAATTACCAAAGTAGAAGTAACAATTGTCTGAGAAAACAAACAAAGACTGCCTACTTGATTTAACGCTAGAAAACAAAACCTGGAAGACATCCACTTCCCTTTCTCGGGGTCACTGACATGTAACTTTTAACAGAGCAGTAATTTGTTTCATGTTTAATCACTTTGAATATCTCTGACCTTCCACTATCTTGCAAGCCTGCAATTTGTCCAGGCAAGCAGGTGCTGAAGAAAAATTGATATTGGAGAAACATCTGCATAGAGCTCATCAGTTTCGTCCTCATTACACTGTATTAATTGGAAGAAGACAAGCATGTGGGATTTTCGTGGTCACACCTCTATTGGTAGATAATTTTCCTTAGTGTGTTGCCTACCTGAAGACAAGGTAGATGGGTATGTTGTATTGTAAAGCCATGCATTTCTTGGAAATATTCAACTACCGATTTCATTGTTGATTTATCATCCACTGGGACTCTGTTGAAGAAACAAGATTATTGAGAATCAGGACAATTTGGACTCAGAAGGCATAAAATTTCATGATAGACATGAATCTAACTAAAGGAATTAAAGATATCAAATTTGAGACGAAGTTGAAGCATGTGCAGAGTACAAAATGCATGTCTTTTATCTAATTGGAAATAATCAGGAAGAGACTTTATGTTGTTCTAGACTAGAGCAAATTTCCAAAATACGAGGCATAAATATGAAGCAGATTACATCAATAATAACATACAGCCATTGGAACATGCATCTGAAGTATATAGGAATGCACGCTAATGTGTAATAGTTCCAGAAAGTGATAAGAGTCATACATCAATTCCTTAGTAGGTTGTGATGTCAATCCAGAGATACAGTACTTCCTACACATATTGACAATAATTTTGATATATAGACCAATTCCAAGACTGGTATTGCCCATTGTCCAAGGAATGGTTTGATGATCCAGGAAGATCCCCACTGATCCATCGTCCTCAACCTTTGCAAAAAATCAGCACCCAGATTGCTTTTAAAACAGATTTGGAAGCATCCAAATTCTGATCCTGTTCTTTGGTTGCTATCAATCAGAGTTGTATGAATTGGTTGTTTTCAAAATAAAAAAACTCACTTGCATCGGTGGCTAGTCTCTCAATAAGTAATGTGGAGGTTAATTTTTTTTTAAATGATTTGAAAGATACATTTTTTAAAACCTTTCACGATGTGTTCCTGTTTATGCACGGTATGTGGGATTTCCTTCCTGTTTACACATGGTATGTGGGATTTCATTCCCAAGAACAGACAAAAGAATAAAGGAGGGCGGATTTGGAGGGATTCAAACCCCTACCTTCATGGAAAAAGGATAGCACCTTAGCCATTACACCATGCACTTGGGAAATCGTAACTGTTGTCGCACAATTTGTACTTGTCCAAGCCCAAAGACAAGTCAAATTGGCGTAACTACAGGATAACCCACCATTGTCACCTTACTAGGAAATCTCCACGTTTTAGGGATGGAAGAGGTCTAGCCCAGGGGAGGCGTCCCCGGTCAAGGGATCGGAGAGGAAAGTAAATGACCAAGCTTGGAGAGCCCTCTCACCGGTTACCTAAGTCAAAAGGTCTATGTCTGTAAAATTGAGGCAAAGGAAGAATATCTGTGTACCTGCCCGGAACAAGAACAATACAGCATATATATGGCAATTCCAAGTACCAAATGAGAGTAAAACCTCAACAAACAATAGACAAATGAAAATATATGTTGGCTGATATGAAATTGCAGCAAATTAACAGTTTATAACAGCAATGAAGTTTCGTAACAGCCACAAAAAATATTGCTCAGAATTACATGAAAAGATAGTGAAAAATCAACATTTATCCAATAGATTAAGTAGCACTTGTCACAAACAATTTCTGAGTATGTTAGCTAGAAATTAAGTTAGTGTATGCAGCAAAATGAAACACATTAGATGGCTGTAGCAAAGATTTGCTACAACAGCTGTTAGTTAGTGATTTTAGCTAAGCTAGGGTTAGTAAAAGTTAGTAAAGGCTTTAGAGAATAGAAAATGGGAGTTGTTTGATCAACTCCTTCACAAGAGTGGCAATGAAACTAGTGGCTTTTGGGCTTATGGAGTCAATTACAGTAACAATATAACTTGGAGAAATAAGAATGATAATAGTGTCTAAGGATAAATGAGATGAACTTCTTGAGGTGTAGCACCTTAAGGCCTCAAGCATTCAAGTCTCAAAGATGATTTCAGCTAGAGAGAAAAAACTTTTTGGGCCCTAGCAAATTCCTCTTTCCTTAGATTCTTGAGAAATATTTTGAAAGAAACCTCTAGAATAAAACTCCTGAAGTGCTAGCACTTTAGGGCTTTAGGAGCCTAATCTAGAAAAGATTCTCTTGACAATTCAATAAGTGGAAAGAACTAGAGAGAGGTAGAAACACCTTATGTTCCTCTCCTAGGGTTTAAGCAAGCAATATCATAATCTTCAACATGAACAAGTAAAATTTACCATAACCATTTAAAACATGAAATGAAATTGCAGATTTTACTTCACCAAGAATAATCAAGCACAAATCCTGGTTGAAGACTTTTCCACCACAAAATAGCCAAGAAACATCCAAAGCATGTACTCCAAGAGGTGCGCACTAGTAAATTTCAACCAATGTTACCCAAGAGGGAGAAAAGTTCAGACTTTTCCTCTTGTGTGAGGAAGAGTTATGATAAAAATGAATGTCTCAAGGCATTATTTATACAAGACCTTTCCAAAAATAAATTGTCCACATTAAAACAGGGGCCAATCCCTTTAATTTGTCTTTAATTGGACAAAAAATAAAAATACATAAAACAAACCCTAATAGGGTGACATTAGGCTCCCAAAGTGCAACATTGGGCAAGAGAAGTGCAATGTCTAGCCTCGAAAGTCCTAGATCATGCTCACGGGTGCCAAGTGTCATGTCAAACCTCCTCCATCAAACATCAATCCCTAGAATGATGTCATGGGTTGGTAGAGTGACATCCAAGCCTCCAAAGGGCATTGTCCAAGTGGGAGAAGATGGAAGCCCTTCCCCTAGCTCTGCCAAAGTGCCTCCAAAGGAAACGACCTTCTTCTTCAATGTGAAAATGGTGATCACAAGCCTTCCCCAAACATGGGGTTTCTGCATCCATCCTTGGGATCCAAATCCCACCATGAAGGTATGAATGTGGTCATCTCCTCATGAATATTGTCCACCGGGAAAGGTCCTGCAAAGACAAACAAATGCGCCCTCCAAGGGTCCATAAGTCACAAGAATCATGCCAAGTAAACCACATCTAATAATAGAACCACCCAAACATGTCCATCGAACCCCCCTTTTCAAACTAAACAAATGCTCAAAGACCTTATACAATTTGTCAAATTTAGGTGTGGTAGGGTTGTCAAGGCATCTTATCGAGTCAATCAATCCCAAAGCCAAAGGCGTTTCCCAAGGGATACCTATCTAAGCCATGTGTGAATATGAGGTGGAGTGGGTAAGACTTCTAGGCATGGGGTTCATGACATACAAGGGTTCGTATTGTCTCATTTATGGGTTCCTTTGTAGAGGGTGTGTTGCCCTTCGTCCGCGATGCAACATTTTTCCAAGACCCTTTTTTCCATTAATTGATTAAAGTCCAAAACAATTGGGTACTATAAGACATGGAAAGAAAAGAGTACCACAACGTCACTTGAAGCTTAGTTACATCAAGTGCCATATGCATGGAAAGAAAAGGACACCACATAAATGCACCTCCTCAACAAGTGGGACATCTATATAATGTGAGTTTGTTTTTGCAAGTCTTTCAATTCTTTTAAGATAAACGCTTCATTGTTCTCAAGACCTCTTGGGAAAGCATCTGGAAGGTTTATGATTGACTTTTATCTTTTTCCAGCTACATTTCCCTCTAGGCCTTCAACCCCTTCTTCCCATGAAATGAGGTACAATCCTTTCTTGGGTCAGTGCACCCAAAAACCCAAAAGATGAGGAGACGAAATGGAAGAAGTATGGAAATTGATAAGTATGATCGGGAAATGCTACGATGATTGTTCAAGAAACCCCCTAGTAGCACCCTATTCTTGAGGGTGATCAAATTACTAGGAGGTAATGACACACAGCAAGGTTAAATAGGGGAAAATGTATAATTTCAAAGCAAACATTATGTAATCAAGAAATAATTCTTTGCAACATATTCAAATGCTTCAATTATTAGAGTGACACTTGCCATGATACCAGACTTATTACCTCATGAAACAAGATTTCTTTCCACCTAGGGCCAGGCCAGTTTGATGGACGTTGCTCTACTGCTGGTGATGTATGGTGGCGCATCAATGAATAGGAGGGGCTCTACGAGGTTATGCTAGTCAATTTGGCTCTCGACACTCCATGTCTACTACCTATGGGCCTCAAGACATGATCTCCTCAATTACCCCTAGTCTGAGGGGGTAACACTACCTCCTTGGTAAAAGGGATAACACCTTAACCATTACACCATGTACTTGGGAAATAATATAAGGGGAAGAATATTTCAATTGTGGAGGGAGAAGAAGCTCCTTCATTGGTAGAATAAGCAAGCATGAGTTCATTTTATTGTAGGAAGAATCCATTGTTATCTTCCTAGAGAACATCAAAGAGTGATTTATTACAAATTGAAGGGCATTATTGATGTTAAGAAGTGAAATGATGTACTTTGAATCCTTTTGAATGGAATGGATCATCATTTGAAGTGGACCCAGAGACGTAGCCCCATATGGGTGAACTTCGTTATCAATTTGCTAAGTGTTTCCTGTGTTATTTTCAATTATGTTTTTAAATTTCAGTCTTTAAATGTTGATCTTTAATGAATTAAACCAATTTTAAATGCAATTGCAGGAAATTGAGAAGCTTGTTAATAGAATTTGAATTAATTGTTTGAAACGAAGCCTTTAGCACTAAATTTCAAATCAACTTTGGTGTCAGAGCAATTGAACAAGGATTAACTCATATGTTGATTTGAATTTGCAGAAGTGTCGGTAATGAATGATAACCATGTATAAGCTCAAGCATGGAGAAGGTTCACTTGAACAATACAATCTTGAGATTGGTTCATGACATGCATTCCAAAGGCAAGCAATGAAATCTTCAAGAGATGAAAACCTCTTTGAATCTAAAAGGATGTTTCAACAAGTATTTGGAGATGAAAACCATGGTGGAAGAATTATATCGGGAATGAAAGAAGAACGAAGAAGGCCCGAGTCAAGGTAAAGGAGAAGGAGGTGGTCGTGACCCTCCTCAAACTCCATCTCCATCTTCTCCTTCAAGTACAAGTTCCTCTTCAATTCCACAGAAAAAATAAAAAAAAAATAAAAAAAAAAAACGAGAGAAAGTTGATTCTAATTTCACTAAGTTGAAATTAGACATGAAATTTGATTTGCCAATATATAATGGAGAGCTTAATGTAGAGAAGTTGGATCATTGGATCAGGAAAATTGAAGTATATTGTAGGGTTTGTAAAATTGTGGATGAAGAGGAAAAAATCTAGCTAGCTACTCTCCAACTGGGAGGCATAACACTAATTTGGTGGGATCGTAAGAATCAAGAAGATCTCCTTAAGAAAGGTAAAATGATATCTTACTAGTATGAATTCATAGGTGCATTAAAGAAACAATTTTGTCCTTTAGGGTATATGCAACAAGCAATAATGGATTGGCAAAATATAAGGCAAAATAGAAGACAAAATGTGCAAGACTATACTAAAGAGTTTAAAAAGAGAGTATTGGCATTGGGCATTCCTCTTTATACGCAAGAAACACTTTTGAAGTATATTGGCGGGTTGCATAGTATTTGAGACATACTATTCTTATGCTTAACCCAACTAATCTTGATGAAGTTGTAGAATTGTTGTGAAACCTGCATAGAGAATCTAGCTCACAACAATCTGTACAAAGCTTGCAAATTGAGAGGAGAGAAGAGATGAGATAAAATAAGCAATAGAATTGTATTCACTGTATTCCACACTCAAAGAGTGAATAATTTACAATAGATATATGATACATGAGCAACTAATGCACCATAGTAGTGATCTAGAGAGATCTAGACACTCACGAACAAACATTAGAGTGAACTGCTACCTAGTCCTAGTTAACTAATCCATGCAATCATCAGTTAGCTGAGTCACACATGTGGAATTGTAACTGACTCTGAACTGAAGAGGAGTGCCCTATTTTGTAGGGGAATATTCTATAGAAATAATATTCTCATATAAAGAAGCACTCTCAACATTGGACTATAAACCTTAGGAAAATAATTACCTAGGTGAGTGTTTAATATCTCCAACACCCCTTGAACACTACTAGGGTGTAAATGATGAATGGGTTCTGACAGTCAGGGCCTTTTTAGGTACCCATTTTACAATGCATCTAAGAATGAAACACTAAAAAATAGAGGAAAGAGGGAAAACCCCCTTCAAATTACAATGCATCAAAAAATGAGAAGGAAGAAAAGCAGTTGCTAAGCAATTATGTCCTTCACTCCAAAGAGACCTTGCAAATGTGCAAGTTTAGGCTCGGTGAAGATTTTGTTGAAGATGTAGATGTCTATACGGATCTGATGAAGTAGATGCACTAGTGTGATGTCCTCACATATCCACTTTCTCTTATTGTAAAGAGGAAGATCCAAATGAAGTTTGGATGAAACTTTGTAAATCACATAGCCGTTTCTGGAAAAATGTTGAAATTTTGTTGATTTTAAAATGTTCGTAACTTCACTTACCAGAATTTGTTTTGGACGATTTGTTTTTTGAAATTGGGTATTTTTCCAAGAGGAATTCAAATATCCAATTTTTTTTCTGTAAATTCTCCTCAAAAAGTGTCTTAAGTGAATTTGAAATGTGTGACCCTCTTTTTGGCTCCTCAGATGCACGCATGGCACATGCATCTGGCCCTTGAGATGCATGCATGGTGTATACAAAAGTGTCTGCATGTGACTCTTGATATGCATGCATGATATATTTCACATGCAATTCAAAAAACATATGTGAAATGGAGTAGACATCATCTCCAATGAATGGAACACAAAGATGTGCAGATGTAGAAGGCTCTTCAGAATGAGAGGCTTGATCTTTTGATGGCTTTTCTTCTAGCTCTATCTTTTCAATCCCTTGTATGCAATATTCACAATCTTCTTTATTCCCAAATAGAACCTCCAATCTCATCCATAGTTCGTTCAGAGTTGAGAGTGATTCCTATTCTACATGATACTATAGTTCAAGAGAAATAGATATGCAGATAAATCCAAGAGTCTTGTATTGTCTGTTGAGAAAGTCATTTTTCTCATCGGTGAAATCAGACCCTACTTATGTTGCCATGGTTATTTGATATAAGCCTCTACATCTGAGTTGAAGCTGAATTTTTGGCTTCCACTCGAAGTAGTTATGAGGGGCGTGAGAGGTATTGTCGACAAATAATCCATCTTTTCTGACTGCATCTCCCTTTTGGACCTGCAAATAAAATAAATGTGTGTCTTGCTCCTAACAACCTGTGGGCTCTGATACCATGTAGAATTGTGGTGAAACCTGCACAAAGAATCTAGCTAACAACAATTTGTACAAAGCTTGCAAATTGAGAGAAAGAGAGAAGAAATTAGATAAAAGAATTAATAGAATTGTATTCACTATATTCCACACTCAAAGAGTGAATAATTTACAATAGATATAAGCTACATGAGTAACTAATGTGCCATAGTAGTGATCTAGAGAGATCTAGACACTCGTTAACAGACATTGGAGTGAACTGCCACCTAGTCCTAATTAACTAATACATGCAATCATTGGTTAAGTGAGTCACACGTGTGGAAGTGTAACTGACTCTGAATTGAAGAGGAGTGCCCTATTTTGTAGGGGAATATTCTATAGAGAGAATATTCTCATCTAAAGAAGCGCTCTCAACATTGGACTATCAATCTTAGGAAAATAATTACCTAGGTGAGTGTGTAATATCTCCAACATAAGTTTGTGTCCAAGCCACTCATATTGAGTCAATGGGAAAGAATGACAAGAAAAGCTTCTCAAAGAAATCGGTTCAGCTAGTTACAAGAAAGCACAAAGGAAAGGGTAAAATGAAACGAAGAACCACATTGAAGAAAGAAGATGCGAAGCCTTTATGTTCACATTGTAAAAAGGAAGGACATGACGATGCCAAGTGTTGGAAACTTCATCCATAACTAAGACCAAAGAGGCTTGAAAATAAGAAGGGTAATAAAAAGACTATAATGACAATCCAACAGGATTTTGGATCAGATTTAGGTGATGAAACCAAGATCGGGACCATGAGAATACAAGGTACATCTTCTTCTACTGGTTCTAGTGCTAATACTCATTCTGTAAAATATGAAACTATGCATGATGAAAGGAAAAGAAGTGAGCTATTCCATATTAGAGTCATCTCAAAACATAATAAGATTGATACACTCTTTGATAGTGGTTCGCAAGTTAATGTCATTTCTGAATAAACTGTTAAGACATTGGAACTTGAAACTAAACCACATCCAAAACATATCCTTTAGGATGGGTATGTGAAGATACTAAGTTGTAGATATCTAAACAATGTAAGCTCATATTTGCAATCACCTCTAAGCTCATAGATGAAGTAGAATTAGATGTCATACCACTTGATATTTGTGGAATTGCTTTGGGAAGTCCATATTTGTACGATAAGAAAGTTATCTCCTACATGGAAGAGAATTGTAAGCATCATCTTACAAAGGATGGGATTCCATATATTGTAAAATCTCATCATGTGAAGACTAACTTGTCTCTTGTTACTACATGACAAATAAAAGCATCATCTTACAAAGGATGGGATTCCTTATATTGTAAAATCCCATCATGTGAAGATTAACTTGTCTCTTGTTACTACAGGACAAATGAAAAGGCTTGTAAATGCAAAAATAAATAAAAATTGTACTCATAATTGTAAAAGCTAAGGATGATGATAAATCCAAAGCTTTCAAAGGATATGATCATAAACATAAAGATAAACTAGTTAATATTATTTCTAACTATGATGAAGTGTTTCAGGAACCACACGGATTACCTCCAAGGAGAGAGATACAACATGAGATTTAGCTGCAACAATATGCACCTCTTCCTAGCATTGGCATGTATAGGTTATCAGTGCTTGAGAATGAAGAAATAAAGAAGAAAGTTCAGGATTTGCTTGAGAAATGAGTCATCCGACCAAGTATTTATCCATGTGGATCACCCATTGTGTTGGTACCAAAGAAAGATGGTACATGGAGAATGTGTGTGGATTTCTAGGCATTGAAAAAAATTACGGTGAAGAATCGTTAGCCTTTTCCTCATATTGATGATTTGTTGGATCAATTGAAAACTGTGACTTATTTCACTAAGCTAGACTTAAGAAGTGGTTATCATCAAATAAAGATTTTTTATGATATTTGGAAAACTGTTTTTGAAACAAAAAAAAGGTTTATTTGAATGGTTGGTTATGCCCTTTGGGCTTTGTAATGCTCCTGCCACTTTCATGCGGGTTACGAATGATGTATTTAGGTCATTCATAGATGATTTTGCAATAGTCTACTTAGATGATATATTGATTTTTAGTAAAAGTTGGGAAGATCATGTAAAACATGTTGGGAAAGTCTTAGATGTTTTGAAAAAGGAGAAAGTGTGTCTAAAGTTGTCAAAATGTATATTTGAGAAAACATTTTTAGTTTATTTGGGCTATATTGTAGGGGGTGGTGAATTGAAAATTGATCCCTCTCAAGTTGAAGTCGTTATGAAGTGGCCTAAGCCTAATAATGTAACCGAAGTTAGGAGCTTCCTGGGGGCAATTCAGTATTGGAGGAAGTTCATTGCTAACTTTTCTTGTATTGCATCTTCTTTACATGCTTTGACAAGTACTAATCAAGTCTTTCAATGGGGAGGTAAACAACACAAATCCTTCAAGACCTTGAAAGAAAAGATCAACACAACCCCAGTTCTAGCATTGCTAGATTTACAACAACCATTTGAGATTGAAAACAATGCAAGTGATTATTCCATGGGAGTGGTATTAACAAAGCAGGAAACCAGTTTGCTACCATTCTGAGACCTTCACTAGTGTAATAAAAAATTATCCTACTTATGACAAAGAATTGTATGCTTTGGTTTAGAGTGTGAAGAAGTGGAAACACTATTTGATGGGAAAATAGATAATCATCCATACAAATCATTAGCCTTTGTAGTATCTCCAATCACAAACTAAATAGCTACAACAATCATGTCATTTCCAGTGGATGGGATTTTTGCAACAATTCCATTTTGTCATCAAGTATAAGAAAGGTATACAAAACAAAGTTGTTGATATGTTATCTAGACCTTCTGTTAATGCATTTGTTGTTTTACATCATAGTTTTTTATCTCATGAAAGTTACATTGAACAATATGCTAGAGATGAGGATTTTAAGGATGTATATGAAACACTAATACATGGTAGTAAAGTGGAAGAATTAGAAAATGTTTCCAAATATGTAAAAGGATGTGTGATATGTGCCACTAGTAAACTAAGTAACATAAAACTAGGTTTGTATATGCCACTTCATGTACCTTCTCGTCCATGGGAAAATGTGTATGGATTTTGTAGGGGGTTTGCCTATGTTCAAGAAAGGTCATGATTATCTATATGTTGTTGTGGAAAGATTTAGCAAAATGTATGTTTTAGTGCCTTGTAAGAAACAAGTAACATGAGAAGGGACTGCACATTTGTTCTTCCAACATGTTTGGGTTCATTTTGGGTTGCCCACATCCATTATATCTGATCAAGATACCCACTTTATTGGGGAATTTTGGTCAACTTTGTGGGGGTTAATGGACACTAAGCGTTAGAAGAGCACTGCTTTTCATCCACAAACCAATGGACAAATGGAAGTGGTCAATAGGATAGTGATACACTTACTTCGAGGATAGTGTAACAAGTGTCTTAAGATTTGGGATGAACAATTGTACTATCTACAACATACATATAATTGTGCGATACATTCTTCTACACATAGGTCTCCTTTTGAGACATGTTTTGGGTATTTGCCTAAGTCTCCGTTGGACTTCACTATTGGAAAAGATTCAATGGTGGATGGACGTAATGATGCAGACAAAGCCAACAAAGTTACCAACTTAACGAGAACTCTGCATAGTTCTTGTTTTTTAGAGGTCGCATTTTTTAACCTCATTTCAAAAAATAGTGCTACTAGTAGCACCCCTTTTTTGTAGGATGGTTAAAATTGTGACTTAATTGAAACAATCACCCCAATCATTGTCTTCACAATAATACCATTGCATAAAATTGACCCTCAAATCGAAAAGTGATGTTATCAGTAGCACTCCTTATTTTCGGAGTTAAAATTGTGACTTAATTGAAACAGTTACCTCGATCACTAGTATTGTCCTGAACAAAGAACTTCAAATTAACTTGTAAATCAAAATTGATATTTTATTTATTAATCAATTTTATTTTATTTTTTAAATTTATATCAAAAAATAAATAAATTGAAAAAAGAAACTCGACATACATATAGGTTTCTTTTTTTCTTTAAAGAAAAAAAACACATTTTTCTATTTAATTTTTTTTAAAGACAAAAAACACGTTATTTATAGAAAAACACATTTTCTATTAAAAAAAACAAACTTGTTAATGAGAAAACCCCTTTTTAAAAATGAAATTTTTTCCTACTTAATGAAAACACATAGGTTTTAAATGAAAAAAACACCATTTTTTTAATGAAAAAACACCACTTTTTATTGAAAAAAACACCATTTTTTTAATGAAAAAACACCATTTTTTATTGAGAAAAACACCATTTCTTTTAAAGTTAATAAATCTAACAAAAAACAAATTGAAAACAAAAAACAAAAAAACATATAACATTTAAAACATACCATTAAAAGATGTAACATTAATATAACATACATCACACATATAAAATATAACACATAAAATACAAATATAACACACATCTAACACATAAAATAGACATTAATATAAGGGGAAGGGCATTAAAATATAAAACATGTTAAAACAAGGGCTGCATGGCAGCTCAGTCCCTTCCAAGTAAATTATTGATTATGATGATTACTTTGAAACATGAATAATATGCTAACAAATGAGCTAGTTTCATAATCTTAAAAGAAATCAGCTTCTTAAAAGAATTCGACATAAACTCACAAGGGATGGACAAAGTCTTATTGCTCCATGATGAGACATAGTTTATAGATTTATTATTACTGGACAAAATATCTTACCATGATTTTACTTTAATGTCGTTGTCATATAGTTTTGGGATTAACTTGAATTCCCTTTTAATTAAGCTAAGCAAACCAAATGCAAATATTATTTAAAAAATAAAAAAGTAAAAATAAACATTTCACATTTTATAATATATATATATATATATATATATATATATATATATATATATATATATAATACTATAATATTTTAATGTGTTAAACATATATATTATAAAATATATTTTAATTTATATAACATTTTAATATGTTATGATATGACACATCCAAAACAAAACATCAACATCATGTTTGGATATGGATATTTATATTGGGAAATGTAAATTTTAAAAAATATTTTATTGTGGTGATGTAATAAGTGTTATATATGTTATACAACTAATTAGAATCTCTTGTTATTGATTATGCAATTAATTTTAAATATTGAAATACTTGAAGGCAACAATAAGACTTGAAATATATTAACCAATTAGAAATGAGAAAAATAAATATTTTTACTATATCAAAAAATATATATTTATTTTCTGAAGTTAAACATTACATTTTACAAACAAATTTAAAATATAAAGCAAATTAACGTCAAATCAATAGCAAACTCATTGTTATAGTCCTGCTTTGGAAGGGACTAATAAGAGGGGAAGTGCATTAATATAGCAAAGGAAGGGGAGGAAGCAATGCCCGACATCGTCCTCCCCCTTGCCATGAGGTGGAAATGGAAGAGGACACGATGTAGAAAGGGAGGAGGGCGATGTCAGGGCCTCCCCCTTCCCTTATTATATTAATGCCCTTCCCCTCTTATATTAATGTGTTTTATGTTTTATATTTTAATGTTATTCCTCTTATCATAAGGTGGAAAAGAAGAAAGACAATGTCGAGCATCACCCCCTCCCCTTCCCCTTTCCCTTATTATATTAATGTCCTTCCTCTCTTATATTAACGTGTTTTATGTTTTATATTTTAATGCTCTTCCCTTATATTAATGAGTTATATTTTGTATTTTATGTGTTACATGTTTTATATTTTGAATGTTATATGTGTTATTTTTTTATGTTATATGTTATATGTGTTATTTTATGAGTTATATTTTGTATTTTATGTGTTACATGTTTTATATTTTGAATGTTATGTGTTATTTTTTTATGTTATATGTTATATTTTGTATGTTATGTGTTATTTTGTATGTTATATGTTTAATATGATTATGTTATATGTTATATTATTGCTATATTTTTTTTTATGTTATATGTTATTAATATTTTTAATGTAGGTTATTAATGTTATATTTTTTAAATGTTATATTTTCTAATGTTATATGTTATTAATGTTATATTTTTTAAAATGTTATATGTTATTAATGTTTTATGTTGTTTTTTTTTTTCAATTTTATTTTGATTTTGTTTTTTTAGATTTTTAATTTTTTGTTTTTTTTTTAAATTGAGTTTTCTTTAAATTACATTGAGTGTTTTTTCATTAAAAAAATATGTTTTTCATTTAGAAATTGTGTATTTTTATTAAATAAGAGAATTTTTCATTTAAAAAAATGGTTTTTTCATTAATAAATCTGTTTTTTTTTATAGAAAAATGTGGTTTTTTTTGTTGGTAAAAACGTGTTTTTTTTTCTTTAAAAAAAAATAGAAAAATATGTTTTTTCGCTTTAAAGAAAAAAAAAAAACATGTATGTAGAGTTTATTTTTTCAATTTATTTTTATATAATATAAATCCAAAAAATAAAATAAAATTGATTAATAAATAAAATACCACTTTCAATTTATAAGCTAATTTGAAGCTCTTTGTTTGGGACATTACCAATGATTGAGGCAATTGTTTCAACTAAGTTGCGAATTTAACTTCAAAAATAAGAAGGGTGTTACTGGTAACATTACTTTTGGATTTGAGAGCCAATTTTATGCAATGGTATTGTTGTCAAGACAATGATCAGGGTGACTGTTTCAATTAAGTCGCAATTTTAACCACCCTGCCAAAAAGGGGTGCTAGTGGTAGCACCTTTTTTTGTAACGGGGTTTGATTTTGGTGTTTTTGACACAAAGATATGGGATTTTTGCACCAGAGTTCTCGTTTTGAAGACATAGTTCTCGTTAAGTCGGTAACTTTGTTAGCCAAGAAGTTCATCCAAAAGATCCAATTGGTTCATCAAGTCGTACAAGAACAATAGGAGAAAAACCAAGCCAAGTATAAGGCTAGGCTTGACAAGCATCGAGTTGATCATCACTTCCAAGTTGGTGATCAAGTTTGGATATACATCAACAAAGAACATCTTAAAGGTGAAGCTAACAAGTTCAAGCCAATCAAGTATGGTCCATTTAAAATTTTGGAAAAGATTGGTGACAATGATTTTCGATTGGATTTACCTCCATATATGCAGGATGTATTCAATGGTTAATGTTGAAAACTTGAAAGTATATCAACCTCCTACGATCATGGATCAAAATGAGAATGTTCAAGTTCCTTCTATTGATGATTTTGCTCCTGAATATCTCAATGAGTTACGGGAATATGTTATTCTTGACACGAGAGTGAGGACTTCGTGAAGAAGTGATGTAGAGTACCTTTGTGTGGGTTTAAAAGAAATGCATCCAAGTGAAGCACGATGGATGGAAACTGGAAAAGTGAGGGAGTTGTACCCTCACTTATTTTCTGAATGAAACCAAACTTTTGGTGGTCTAAAAGCTTCTTAGTGGGGAGGAGCGATCAAGGATAATTCCCCCCAATCCAACGGTCACAATCTTTGCAAAAAATAAGTGCCCGGATTGCTTTTAAAATAGATTTGGAAGCATCCAAATTCTGATCCTATTCTTCCATTGCTATCAATCCAAGTTGTATCAATTTGTTGTTTAAAAAAAAAAAAATCACTCACATCAGTGGCACATCTCCCGATCTCTCAAGAAGTAATGTGGAAGTTAATTTTTTTTTTAAATATTTGAAAGATATATTTTTTAAAACCTTTCATGAAGTGTTCCTATTTATGCATGGTATGTGGAATTTCATTCCCAAGAAAAGGAAAAAGAATAAAGGAGGGTAGATTCTGAGGGATTCGAACCCCTACCTCCATGGAAAAAGGATAGCACCTTAGCCATTGCACCATGCGCTTGGGAAATAATATAAGGGGGAGAATATTGTATTTGTGGAGGGAGAAGAAGCCCTTTCATTGGGAGAAGAAGCCCCCTCATTGGGAGAATAAGCAAGCCTAAGTTCCTTTTATTGCAAGAATAATCCATTGTTATCTTCTTAGAGAACATCATAGAGTGAATTATTATAGATTGAAGGCTATTATTGATGTAAAGAAGTGAAATGATGTACTTTGCATCCTTCTGAATGGATTGGATCGTCATTTGAAGTGGACCCGAGACTTAACTCACATTGGTGAACTCCGATATCAATTTGTTGAGTATTTCCTATATTATTTTTAGTTATGTTTTTAAATTTAATTCTTTAAATACTAATCTTTAATGAATTACACCAATTTTAAACGTAATTGGAAGAAATTGAAGAACCTATTAATATAATCTGAATTAATAGTTTAAAACAAAACCTTTAGCACTAAATTTCAGATTATTTGAAGGCTAGCAGAGATAGAAAATCCCTTTGAAAGATAAAAACAACATTTAAAATTGACAGATGTATGGTTGATGTATGGAAATTGTATGGTTGTTTGGGTTGTGGTCTAGCAGTAGATTAGTGGGACTGGGGAGTTCATGATAACTAGCCCAGTTCAATTCTCAGTGCATTCTGGTATGGGCTATACCTGAGATCCCTCAAAGTGACTTTTCATCCCGCTCCGGTCGAAAATTAAGAGGTTTCTATCGTATATAAATAAGAGTTGTATGCAAATTGTATAAGTGAGATTGGAGAAGCAAGTGACTATGTTAAGGGACAATCCCATTTGGGTTGGCCTGATGCTTTGGGAAAACCCATGTTAGGTTTTGAAACCTTCTCCAAGCGGTTTCCTTCTACCCATGATAGGAGAGTAAAAGGACCTTCCAATAGGACAATACCTAAGAACACCATATATGCATATTTGCTTATGTTAACACTTGTAAGCCACACATCCCTACCTCTTAATTGACAATTCCCAGTACAATATCAAGCACCTAGAGAGTTTCCCAAGGAGCATCCCCTTTCCTACTAACATAAAAATGCCCTAAATGGTGTAAATTTGATCGTGTTGCAAACTTATAAAAACCTTTGGATTGTCTTTTTGTCAATACTTTATCTTTGCAAGTGCACGAAATTATTTTATTATTACAATTTTTAGTTCAAATATGCAGACCAAATATACATTTATAATACAACATAAATTAACTTATTTACCCAAAACATAACATAAACAATTGAAAAACACCTATTCACATTCATGCTAAATTCCTTGGACTTCATCTGAAAATATGTGCTCTATGCAACGCCATTGGGAAGTATCGAGGCAGACTAGTTGTGGAAATTTATATGTAGATTACTAGGAAGATTGCTCTCGAAATTACTCTAACCTAAAAAAACCATTTAAAACCCTTGTGATTTCCTGTAATGCCCAATGACATAAAACGTGTTAAAACATATAATCTCTCATGTTGACCAAGTATGCATAGATTAGTTAGTTGGGTGAGTAGTGTTGGTTGTGGAGCCTGATTATCTTCCTAATTCAGGGGTCCTTGCTTTCAGCTGTGTTTATACCCCATGAAGTATTTACACCCCAGAAGTATGTACACTCTTCCACGCGGGGGAGTGCAGAGGGAGGATACCCCCTCTGCGGGGTCTGGGGGCAAGCGGGCCCCCAGCCCCCGAAGGAAAAATTGCCTTGTAAATGTGTATTTAATTTCATTGTAAATTTGGACCGTTCATTATAAGGTCGCAGATCTAACGGTAGAGATTATGTTAGGGTTTTTTTCCCTAGAAGGCAACCCTCTTTTATGAGGGAAATGTATTGCGGCTATGGTTGATGGTGAATATTGTATTCTGAGATAGGAGACTATGAGAAAAAGAAGAGGAAGTTACAACGAGTTTGTTGTAGGTTGTATCCCTTCATATGTTGGATAATAATAAAGGAAGGACCTGGCAATTTCTCTGGTGGACGTAGCCCACACTGGGTGAACCACGTAAATTTGTGTCTCTATTGTATTGTGTATCTTCTATGTTTTGTTTCCGCATTTGTTTTATTTTATTGCTCCACGGTCCTGTTTTTTCTAACAAGTAGTTGATTTGGTCTTTTTTCTATTTATGAAAAGTTGTTAGCCAATTGTTAGTTTTGACTGTATCAAACCTCTAGGGTTGCTAAATCTCTATTGTAGAAAATCTATTTAATAATGAGAAGGGTGAGTCATTCTCCAATAAGTTTTCTCGTGATTTTACTCATATTTGTCTCTTCTTATCAAATTAACATGGTCTCAGAGCAGGTTTGTAAGACTTTTCACAGAGTGGAGAGCAGATAGATCATTGATCTAGATAAATCGTGGAAGACACAGATCTGAGGAGCAAAGATCTGCAGAAAAAGTGTAAGAGCCAAAGCCAAGTTTAAGTAAGTCGAGGGTTTCAAAAGAACAAACCCTAGCCACTTCCATAAGGAGGTGAATTGGAGTTTTTATTTTTAATTTGGACAAATTTTCTATTTTATTCGAGGTTAAATAGTGTTTGAAAAAAAAATTAGGGTGTTCGGCTTAAAAATTGAAATTGTTTTGTTTGTCTGCAAAGTTTTTTTGTATATTCTAATGATCAACTTTTGCTATATTAAATGCATAAAGTTAGGGTATTAATGAAAGTTAAATGAGATAAAAAAGGGTGATTGAGGATTAAAATAAAGAGACAAATGTAAAAAGAAGATAAATAAGGAAATAACCTTCACACATTTTCTTTCATTGATTTTTAATGGCTTCAACAAGTAATCTAGGGAAAACACAAGCACTGGTTCTTGTTGGCAAGAACTATGAGTTCTAGTCACTAAGGATGAAAACCTTTCTGCAAGTCTAGGAATGTTGGGAACCAATGGAGAATGGATTCTCAGAGCCTGATCAAACAATTTTGCAAGTTATGACTAATGGACAAAGAAATAAGCTTGCGGAATTGAGGAAAAAAGAGAACAAGGCCAAGTTTTGGATCCATAGTTCAGTGGATGGCTCTATTTTTCCCAGGATAACAAGAGAATCTAGTGCAAAGCAAGCCTAGGATATCCTAGAATTAGCATATCAGGATAATGACAAAGTGAAGATTGTGAAGCTTCAAACCCTAAGGAGAGAACATTAAATAGTCCATGACCATACTGATAGGAGTTGAGAATCAACTCAGGATGCATGGAGAGAAGATTGGCGATCAAAAAATTGTTGAAAAAGTTCTTTGAAGTCTGCTTAAGAAATTTGAAATGGTTGTCATTTCCATAGAAGAGTCCAAAGATCTATCTAAATTGTTAATTAAATAATCGATGGGTTCTCTTTTGTCCCATGAATCAAGAATCAACATGGAAGAGGAATCCTTGGAACATGCCTTCAATACTTGGGCATTCATTGGTAGAGGTAGAGGTAGATGAAGCATAGGTAGAGGTCAAAGAGGTAGAGCCAACCATCAAGCAGAAGGAAGAACAAGACCAGAACAATCAGAACAATCAAATCAGCCTAAACACTCTAAAAATCAGAGGGGTAGAGGTAGAAAATGGATAGAGAAATCTAAAGTCCAATGTTACTAGTGCGAAAAATATGCCACTATGAAAGTGAATGCAGAAAGAAATAGTCAGATTTGAACAAGGGAAAAGATAATATCTCCAACACTGAAGAAGAGACATTTAACACAATGTTCATTTCATGTCAAATCACTAAAGAAGATCACAAAAAGGATCTTTGGTTGTTGGACAGTCGCTGCAACAATCACATGATAGGTAACAAAAAACCGTTTTTTAGCATTGATAGTTCTATTCAATCTAAAATTACTTTAGGAGATGATTATCATGTCAAGGCCTTAGGAAAATGTGTTGTGTCAGTCTTAACAAAGAAAAATGAGAAGAAATACATTCTTGATGTCTTCTATATACCCAATCTTAGATATAATCTAATAAGTATAAGACAATTGAGTCAAAATGGTTATGATGTCATATTTAAGGATTCCACATGCACTATTTTAGATAATCCACCTAGTAGAAGATTTGTTGAAAAGGTTCAAATGACCAAGAATAGAATGTTCCCATTGAATCTGAGAAGTGTAAACATATCACAGTCATATGCACAAAATGTCTCAAGCACAGATGAGACTTGGTTGTGGCATCTTAGGTATGGTCACCTACCTTTTAGGAGTCTTAGTCTCTTGCAAAAACAAGCAAAGGTTAAGGGACTTCCTATATTGAATGAACAAACCAACCCTTGTGAAAGTTACATTCTTGGAAAACATCAAAGAGACAATTTTCTAGTAACCTCCTACAAAGCCAAAGAGCATCTAGAACTAGTTCACACAGACCTATGTGGACCCATGCAAACTTAGTCCATTGGTGGAAGTTTTTATTTTCTAATGTTCATTGATAGTTTTAGCATGAAAGTTTGGGTATATTTCCTCAAAAACAAATTTAATACATTCACAGAGTTCAAAGAATTTAAAGCTATAGCAGAAAAACAGAGTGGCAAATATGTCAAATTACTCAGGTCAGATGGAGGAGGAGAGTATGACTCAAAGGAGTTTGCAATTTTTTGTAGACAACAAGGAATTAGAAGGAAGCTTACCACTAGATATACTCTGTAGTAGAATAGAGTGGTCGGAAGAAAGAATCAGACCATCATGAATATGGCAAGGAGAATGATCAAAGCTAAAGATTTGTCTAATGATTTTTGGGTTGAAGCTATTGCTTGTTCAGTATACATATTGAACAGATCTCCAACAAAAAGTGTGAAAGATAAAGTGCCTCAAGAGGCATGGAGTGACACAAATTCAAGTGTCTCTCACTTCATAATTTTTGGTTGTATAGCTTATGCACATGTCCCAGAAGAGCTAAGAAGGAAACTTGACAACAAGAGTGAAAAGTGCATTTTCATTGGGTATAATGAACAGTCCAAAGCCTATAGACTATTTAATCTAGTCACCAAGAAAAATTTGGTGAGCAAAGATGTAAAATTCTTGGAGGACAAATCTTGGAGTGTCCAAGAAAATGAAACAATGGACAGGTGTAATCCATTACTCCAAATAGATTAACAGATGGAAAGCTTGGGATGACAAGTACATGCACCAAGACTTCCAAGTTTATAGGTGCAAAGAAAAGAAGAACATACTGAAAATAGTTCTTCTTCAAGCAATGAGTCAGCAAGTTCTGTAAAAAATCAGAAAACAAGGAGCTTGTGGGAAATCCATGAACAGTTGGATGACATGGATTAACAAGCTCACTTTTCCTTATTTTCCTATCAACCTACTTATTTTGAAGAGATGGTGAAAGAAGAACATTGGGTAGAGACCATGAATGAAGAGATTGAAGCTATCGAAATGAATGAGACATGGGATCTTGTTGATCTCCCAACAGATAAAACCAACATTGGTGTTAAGTGGGCTTACAAGACAAAATTGAATGAGAAAGGCAAGGTAGAGAAATATAAGGCAAGGCTGGTTTCCAAAGGGTTTTCTCAACAACCGGGTATTAACTATGGTGAGACCTTTGCTCCAGTAGAAAGGTTGGATACTATTAGAGCTGTGATAGCCATTGTATCCTAGAACAAATAGCTAGTTTACCAGATGGATGTGAAGTCAACCTTTTTGAATGAAAATTTAGAAGAAGAGGTGTATGTAGATCAACCACCAGGGTTTGAAGTAAAATGCCAAGAGTACAAAGTGTACAAGCTAAACAAATCCTTATGGCTTGAAGCAAGCTCCAAGATCTTGGTACAATCGAATTGACTCTTATTTGCTCAACAATGGGTTCATTGGGAGAAATAATGTGCCCATTATTTATACCAAATCAGATCAACAAGGTAAAATTCTTATAGTTTGTCTTTTATGTTGATGATATGATATATACTGATAATTTTATGTTGGATGATTTCAAAGCTGCCATGAAAAGAGTGTTTGAGATGACTGACCTTGGTCTCATGAAGTTACTTTTTTGGAATTGAAATTAAGCAATCCTCTCAAGGCATTTTCATATATCAACAAAAGTATGCTATAGATATCTTAAAGAGGTTCATGATGGACAAATGAAAACTAGAATAAACACCTATTGTTGGATTACTGAGAGGGGGGGGGTGAATTAGTAATAGAGCAATTTAATCATTTTTAAACATATAATCCAAGTGTTATATCAATGAAGCATTATCATCCAATAATTGCAGAGTAAATAAGCAATGAACAAATGAACAAACATACACATACACAGTACATCAGTGTTTTACGTGGAAACCCAAATTGGGAGAAAACCACGAAATTATTTTTCTTATATGTCTTGAAGAATTACATTCATTGGAAGCACCAACTTCCTTTGTTTTCCAGCTGCAACTGGAAGGAGGCTCCAACCCCCTAGTTTCTCAGGATACAACCTGAGGGAAGCCCCAACTCCCCAATTCTCTAGCTACAACCAGAAGGAAGCTACAACCCCCTATGTTCTCTGGCTACAACCGGAAGGTGGCTACAACCACCTGTCTTTGCCCCGTCCTGCCACCTTGAAGTAGAAGTAGAATGATGGAACCATTGTTAACCTGTCACTGTGAGATATATTCTTGTAAACATGTGCCAATAAATTTGAACCATGCATCAACTTGTACCTCAACCTGTACCATAAACAAGTGCATCAACCATGCACCAACCTGTACCAAATAACCTGTAATCAACTTATACCATAAACAAGTGCATCCAACCATGTACCAAGTATGTACCAATCATGTGTCAACTACTCATCAATATGTACCAACATCATCAACTATACACCTCATGTATGTGCCAACTTATCAACTACTTGTCTCAACCATGTACTCAACATGTACCTCAACCAAAAGCCCTCATCAATTTCATCATCCAAATTTGATTTGTAGCTCTGTAATAGACCTGGTGTAGATGATCACATTCCTGCAAACCTTCCTTAACTTCAACAACAAGAGACTAGCATTTTCATCAAACTTTTCTTTAGTCTCACATGCCTAGTTTTGGATTAGTCAACAACCCTAACTTGAAGTAATCATAATTTTGTACCTGTAATGTATAAAGATATGAAACTGATACACAATGTTCTTCAATATGTTTTATGCAATTCCTCCAAGTGTCACTACTTGGAACCTCTCAGAAATGAGTTATAGTAAAAATGGCATACCTTATTGAATTATGCATTATTCTAGAGAGCGACCTTGTAGAGCGTGTCTCGCATGGAATATTTCTTGAATTGATTTGAAACTGTTACATAACATACTACATAATGTACCCTAACCAACACATTTGGTTTCACTGAATTTGGATTTGTTATGAAGAAGTTATGATGTTTTTACTCGAAACACCTTCTTTTGACTAGTTTCAGGGCTAGCCACAAACCCTATTTTCCATGGAGTGTAACTCCAAAAATACAATGACCCACAAGCTAAATGTTTTACCACAAATACTTGGATATGTTTTCTTAATGGCAGAGCAATTTCACGGTCTTAATCATTATAAAAAAAAAATTATAGCGAAAATGGTGAGATGACCTGTAAATAACATACCTTTAAAAAACACCATCAAAATTTTTTATCCTTCCTTGCATTTCAACCTTCTTTTCTTCACCTTCCCTCAGAATTTTGGCTTAGATATCCTTGGTTACCTCAGACACCTATGGATATTCAATATGTTCAAGTGTAATTAAAATGAGAGAGCCTTGCCTCTTATTTATACTCTCCAAGTAGCTTCCTTAAAAACATCTTCTAGCTCACTTGGACCCGCTTTCCTTATTTTAGGGTTAACCCACTTCTAATTTATCCATTAAATTTATTGTTGAAATAATTTATTTTGCATTCACTTTGAATTATAATACACTCATTACTTCACTTTATTATTTACCTTTTAAAATCTCTTAAACCACTTTGACTACTTTGACCTTTTGGGGCTTCTAGATGACAAATGAGGGTCCTCCAACTTCGTAAGGCCATAACTCTCAAACCGTAAGGAGTTATGTGACGTTCCACATACCGCCATAAATGGAATGACATGTACTATCCATATAAAATAGTATTATTTCAAAATATATCATAACTCATACCGTTATCCATCAAACAAACTTGGGTCCATTACCCAAACCTGGGGTCTCCAACTTCTCATGGCCATAACTCTCTAACCGTGAGGAGTTATGTGACATTTCACATACCACCGGAAATGGAATGATAAGCACTATCCATCTAGGATAGTTTGCCTGACAAATTCATTGTCCTTCATCTCATTATTCCACAATTAAGCATGGGTTCTCTTACTCTGCAAAGCGTCTTCCCGTGAGGGCTTTCACCATAAGGGAACCACTTTGGAGTTCATCCATATTTACTTCTTATCAACCATGACAAGACAATAATGAGTCATCTTTACATCAAACAATCTTGGGTCCATTACCAAAACCTTTGTGCTGCGGGGCTTTCTTCAAGGGTTGACATCAATGACAACCAACATTAATCAACACCTATTGCAACAAGAACAAAATTGAGAAAGCAGGATGGTGGACTAGCAATGGATTCAACAATGTATAAGATGCTTTTAGGTAGCCTCATGTACCTTACTGCAACTAGACTTGATGTTATGTATGCAGTTAGTTTGATTTTCTGATTTATGGAGTCTCCCAAGGACTCTCACAGGAAAGTTGGAAAAACAATTTTAAGGTATATTGTAGGTACAACTAATTATGGGTTGTGGTACACAACGTTTGAAGACAACACACTTACAAGATACAAAGACAATGACTTTTTCGATAGCATTGATGATAGGAAAATCACCTTATGATATGTTTTTTATTTAGGCACAAATTTGATCTCATGGGCTTATGAGAAGCAACCCATTGTCTCAATATCTTTTGTAGAAGTAGAATATGTAGCAGCTACTACAACACCATGCCATGCAGTATGGGTAAGAAGACTCTTGAAAGATCTTGCACATGTGGAGAAGGAGCCAAATTCTATTTTCTGTGACAAGAATTCAGGAATTGCATTGTCTAAAAACCATGTGTTTCACAAAAAAAGAAAACACGTTGACACTAACTATCACTTCATACACAAGGTTGTCAATACTGGTGACATTTCTCTTCAATTTTGTGAATATAGAGATCAGTTAAATGATATGTTCACCAAACCAATGGGAATATCATTTTTGAGTTTCACAAACATCACTTAGGCATTGTCAGTGTTGAAGAATGTAACAATTGAGATTAAGGGGGAGCATTAAAACATATATTTTGTCCTATTGACCAAGTATGCATAGATTAGTTAGTTCAGTGATTAGTTGATTCGATCTTTTTCTATTTATGGAAAGTTGTTAGCCAATTGTTAGTTTTTATTGTATCCAACCTCTAGAGTTGCTAAATCTCTATTATAGAAAATCTATTTTATAATGAGAAGGGCGAGCCATGCCCCAATTAAGTTTTACCATGATTTTCCTCATATTTTTTCTGTTTATCAAATTAACAAAATAAACATTACCCAAATTTCGAAAATCAAGCTACTGAAATTTCAACAGTGCTGTGACTAGTCTTCTATGGAGCTTCCATCGGTATTTGGAGTTTTCAGTAAGCTGTTGATTTCAATAGTACAACCATGTTGAGAACATTACCCAAATTTTGAAAGTCAAGTAACGTCATACTATTTGTCAAACCAATATAAATGTCATATAGGTAGAGACCCCATGCAGTAACTATTATAAGTGTGTCGATAGGCGTACACCTATTCGAAATGGCCAGAATTAATGGGCTTTTAATTACATATAGGTTTTAATGGACATGATATCATATGCTCAGAATATTCTTAGTAGTTACAACAAATGAAAGGCTGTGATGTCAAGCATTAATTTCCTTGCATGACAAAAGATGTTTGTTCATCATTAAAAAGGGTGATTAAGGTGATTACCATAACAATAACGATTCACATGTGTTTTATTGCATTTAAATTTAGGTGTTTTACTGTGATTTCATTTTTCACTAGGCATCGTAATTTTTTTACCAGGTATCCATGCATTTTCAATATAAATATCATTTAAATATTTTTTTTCTACTATTAGTGGGTGGGTGTGTGTGGTTGGGTGGATGTGAAGCATGCCAGTGTCCTCATTGGGGGTTCAATTAACTAGGCATGGTGTTAACGTTTCCATAAACTGTTTCAATTAACCATGTGTTCTTCGTGCCAAAATTTTTATGCTTTAACCTTGTGTTTTCATTATTAGTGGGTGGGTGCGTGTGGTCGCGTGGATGTTAAGCGTGCCAAGATTTGTGTTGGCTTTTCAATTAACTAGCATGGTGTTAGTGTTTCAATTAAGTAGGCGTATATCTCTCTTTGTGCCAAAATTTTTATGGTTTAATATTGCAAGTTACCATCGGGCTGAGGCCAAGAAGCAAGTGGAATTGGATGTCATTAGGTTATAATTCTAGAAGAGGTGCCTCGGGGAGGATTTCTTGCAATGTTCTCGTGTTTGAAAAGCCTAGATTGCCCACATCAATAAAGATATAAAAGAAATGAAAATCCTAGGGACTAAACTTTTAAAACATTTAGGATTTATTAATGAAAGTGTATGGGTGAGTGCAAGCTAATGATTGTCTTTTATGACGCGTTAGTGGCAATGCAAACCTGGAAAAAAATCAATATGTTAACTTAGAGGGATTATTCAAGGTACTTTTACAATGAATTTGAATATGGTGTAAGAAGATGAGACATAGGAAATTGAATTAGCTATCTAAATATACAACTTTTATTCATAGATATTGTGAATAACTAGGTCAAATTTGTTTTTTTTTTTATAAAAGTGGTATCTTATTTTTCCAACAAAATATAAGGTATATGTTTTCGTTCGTGCAGGTGTTGAGTGTCTTAACGATGAAATTTCGTTCCAAAAACTTGTATACTTGTAGACAACCTGTTTTTCTTGTGCTGTGTATTTTTTGGAAATATTTAATATTAATTTTATATATTTTTTAAATTATCAAAGTCAACATATGCCTAAAATTAACATGTCTTTTGTTCGTGCAAGCTAAAAGGGTCTTAAAATGATCAATTTTTTTTTTTTTTAGATCGTAGGTATCGGTCTCATCTTGTGCCACATATAACTCATTTGAGTAATGGTTAAGCTGAGAAAAAATTATAGCAGAAATAAGAGAGGTATGTATTTTGAGTTTTTGATACATGTGAAGACAAAAATAGATTAAAATTAGTAAGAAATAATAATTAAAAAAAAAATTAAATATTTGAAATTTGCATAGCCGAGTCCATCTATGTCTATAATTTCATAAACAACTGAATTGTGTAGCCTATAGAAAAATAACGTCAAAGATAGAGATATAGAAGGGTATTCACAAAAAAGGAGGTTTTTATGAATTTGAAGACCAAACCATTAGGTTTGTCATCTTGAACCTAAGGTCGAGCCAACCAAGTCAACATACACCTTGTCAATCCCGCCTAAAAAATTGAATTCAAATAAGGGTGCATGCGCTCTAGGAACACACACGCGCTATAGGAGCATGCATGTGTTACAAGAACATGTGTACGCTCCTCTTTGTCTTGCTCTCTCCCCCTCTCACACTCTCACGCACTCTCTCTCCCCCCCGTGCCACTATCTCTCCTACATCTATCCCTCTCTCCTACATATACCTTTCTCTCTACCCTACTCTTTGTTTTCCTCTCTCTCCCTCTCACACTCTCTATTGATTTACTATGCCTTTCTCTCTCTCCCTCCCACACACACTTTCTACCCCCCTATATGTATTCCTCTCTCTCCCTCCCACACACTAACACACTCACTCTCTACCTCCCCTCTTTGTCTTCTTCTCTCTCCCTCCCACACTCTCGCACAAACACTTTCTATCCCCCCTCTATGTCTTCCTTTGTCTCCCTCCCACACTCTCACACACACATTTTCTATCCCCCCTCATTGTCTTCCTCTCTCTTACTCCCACACTTTAACACACTCACTCTCTACCTCCATCCTTTGTCTACCTCTCTCTATCTCCATCATTTCTCTTTTACTTATACAAGTACTTATATGAACATGACCATGAACTAGACCTAGACCATCACCTAGATCCCCCTAGCTCTATACCCCCCCTCTTTTCTGCTCTTCCTCTGACTCTCTCACTCTCACTGTCTCCTCCCATGACCTAGACCATGACATAGAGCTAGATCTAGAGTTAGGCGTTGACCTAGATATTGACATATACCATGACATAGAACCCCCATAGTCTCACTCTCTACCCCCATACTCTCACTCTCTAACTCCCCTCTTTGTCTACCTCTCTCTTCCTCCCACATTCTTGGACACACACTTTCTATCCCCCATTAAGCTATTTATATCTCTCTACCCTCCATGCCTCTATCTCCCCCCTTCCTCTCACAATCAGTCTCCCTCCCTCCCTCCCTCCCTCCCTCCCTCTCTCTCTCCCCCTCCCTCTCATTATCTCTCTGCTCACAATCAATCTCACTATCTCTCCACTCATCCCATTCTTGTTCACCTCCCCTCTCTTTCTTTCTCTT